>PVJH01005419.1:0-112735 GCA_004026705.1 Nesogale talazaci | reverse complement strand
CGCAACCCCGGGTAGATTAGTGCCCTTTTCCCTCTGCTATCCTTTCCTTTTTGAATTCCCTTTTATCTCCCTATCCCCTCTACCTGTTCATATTTCTCCCATTACTCTGTTGCATCCAACGTGTACCTCCCTGGGTTTGGTTCTCCCCCCTCCCCTTACCCTACTTCTTGGACCAATTGTTATGCTACAGAAGTTTTCTCTTTTATACTCACCATACTGTTTCTACTTACCTACCTGCTTTTAAATGAGATTTCCAATTGTCTGGAAAAGATAGAACAGAAAAAGAAAAGGTAGAAAATCTTAATAGTTTAAAAAAATAAACTGAACATAATGTAAAATTTGTTAACCCCAAACTCCTCATTTAGTAAAACTCCCTGCCATCAAGTTGGTTTCAATTGATAGTTACCCTGTAGAATGGGGAGCACTGTCACTGCAGGCTTCCCGGAGGATGACTACCAGAGCAGAGAGCCTCAGCTTTCTCCTTAGGAGCAACTGGTGGCTTCAAATTCCTGAACTGGCAGTCAGCAGCCCAGCACATAGCCACGATGCAACCCTTAGTAAAATAGGCATATGTTCTTTCATTGGTTAATTTTGTAAGACAACTAAGAAAAAAAAACACCTGATACAAAATCTTTTTAAAATGCTCCTACATTTTGTATATGGTGGGAAGAAACCCAAATCCCAAACATCTTGTACACATTCTAGAAAAAAAAAGTCTCACCAAGATTGCTAATTTTTGAGACTACTATACACTTTCAAGTTATTTTCAGACTTAGGCTTTTGCTTCTCTCTGTATTTTCTATGTAGTCTTGATCTCTAAAAGTTTAAATCAAGCTGAGCCCCGGTGGCATAGTGGTTGAATGCGGGACTTCAGTCCACAGGCTTGGAGGTTCAAATCCAGCAGCAGCAAGGCTGGGTAGCTCCCATGACCACCAGAGCGCAATGGTAGGGATAGAAAATAGTTTACTGTTAGTTTTTTTTTTTCCTTCCTGAGCTTTTCTAGAACTCTCCACAGCACCTCTATGACTTCTTATTGACAAAAACTTACTCTCAGCACTTTGGACCTATCTGTAAGTACGGTTGGGAAATGGTCTTATCCTGGACACATTGGTTGGAGTTCTATTTCAAAGAAGAATGGGGAGTGAGAGAGGTAAAAGATTAAATAATGATCCCCAAAGATCTATGTCCTAATCCTGGAGATCTGGGGATGTTACTTCATAGGACTGCTAGGACTTAGAAGATGTGGTTTATGATCTCAAGATGGAGAAACCATTGGGTGATCCAGATGGACCCTGAGAGAAATTGTAAGGATCCTTGTAGGAATGCCACTGGAAGGTGAAAGGATTGTGTAGGAGATAAGGCAGTGGAAACAAGAATATGGATTTATGCTAGGTAAGGACACAGACCAAGAAATATGGGCTGTCACTATAAGTCACTACAAGTGCTGCCAGCACCTCATCTTTAGCTCCGTGAAACAGATTTTTAACTTCTGGTCACTGAAACCTTAGGACAAGGCTCTTGTGTTCCTTGGAACTACTAAATCCTAAGCAACGTGTGGCAGGGCCTACAGGAAACTCGTACAGGAGGTAAGGAACAGTTTCTTCCATGAATCTAATAACAGTGTCTCTTCCACTTCATGAAAGCACTCTATAGGAAGTATAGAGATATAAAGTATAAAGATAGATAGGAAGTATAAAGATAGATTCCAGAAGCAGGGGTGGAGGTGACAATAAAAGTGTGTGCTGATGAAGTGGTGTAGGAATGGAGAAGGAAAAAGGCTTTCACAGCAGGTAGCAGAGAGCAGAGTCAGGGTAAGATAATTTGCAGTCTATCCCTATTGGTTATGGTTTCTACTTTTACCCACCATTGATTCCAGGGTGTCAGTTCAGAAGACTCAGATCTGATTGTCAACTGTTACCAACAGACTTATGCAAAGGAAGAGTGTAGACAAGCACTTTGATCAGTTCTCAGAATTTTTCCATTAAAGGTAATGTGTCTTGTGATAAGGAAATAATTCTATTTCCTCTGAATTTTGGATTTAACCAATGAGGAGATGCTGAAATCTGTGTATATTGAAGATCATTTTGGCCAGTTTTATGAGCACATCTCTCTTTCTAGTTGAATATATGGTCATTGACCATAAGAATCTCATCTGACAATTAGCTAAAATAAATGGTTTTCTGTTTTCGTTTACCTATAGCATCCCACAGAGTTTTAATTTGCACATCTATTTCCTATCACCACCTATCTGTCAGTCCATAGTGGCTTACATGTTGCTGTGATTCTGCAAGCTGTGCTACTGATATTTAAGATGCCACCAGGGTTACCCAAGGTGAATAGGTTTCAGCAAAGCTTTCAGAAAGAGAATAGACTATGAAGCAGTAAAAGGGTGTCTACTTCAGAAGAATTAGCCACTGAAAACCTTATGGATTGTGTGGTAGGTGGGCTTATTGTGCCAACTTGGCCAGTAGGAACCTGTGAGATTAATGAGGTCACAGTGTGATTGGAGGGCAAAGAGATAAATGACTCGTCAAGACCCACTCCTTTCTCTCGTGCTCTCTGGTGATCAGACAGGTATGCAGCTGCTTTAGCTAGTTCTCTTACTCAACTTGTGAGCCACACTACTTGTGGGACAGCCAACCCATGGATCTTGTCTCTAGAGTTTGAGGCGAACGGATTCTTTTATCTTGCATTGCTGAAGTTCGATATATCCCATCCTGGCCTGCTTTGATAAGATCCTAAGCTGCTGGCTGTGGGCGACTCGCCCTGCTGCTTGTTCTCTGTGTTGGACTGCTGCCTGCATTGATTTAGGGGAGACTCAGCTGTCTGCTTCCTTGACCTCGAATCTAGCTGCCCTTGAGTTGAAGGCCTTCTAGTACAGTAACTGCTGCATGGAATTGAGTTGAACTGAACCCTTTGTACTCTTGTGTAGACTAATTTACTGTTATATTCCTATACATGCTATATATATATTTATCCATATACCTATCTATCTATAAAATCATAAGTGGTAAGTGTCCTGATTTTGCTTCTTAGAGAACTCTGTCTAATACAGATAGCATTGACACTTTGTCAGGTACTGAAAACTTAATTAATAGAAGGAGAAGATTGATATAGTCCTTGGAGACAGAAGGGCATCATATGTGGAAAAGTAGAGGGGCAGCACAAAAGAGGAAGGTCTTTGACAAGATGGATTGACACAATGGCTACATCAATAGATTGAGACATAAAAAACATTATGAGGATGGCACCAGATTGAGGGGCTTTTCAGTCTGTTGTTCATACAGTTGCTATGAGTCAGGCCAACACAGAAATACCTAACAACAATCAACAAAATGTTGACATGCTTTGTTATTGTAAGTTGGCTACTGTTAAGTGTGTTATTATAAGCTGGTTCATGTTAAGACACAGGATATGTGTGACTTGAGGAGCTCTGATTAAGACTTGGTTAAGTTTTGTCCTGATAACCATAAAGTCAACGGGTCAAACCTCTTAGCCATTCTATGGTAGAAAAATAAGGCTGTCTGCTCCCATACAGGTTTACAATTTGAGAAACCCTAAGAGGAAGTTCAACTCTGTCTTATACCTGGAGTTTCTACATAAGATGTTGACATACCCCTGGTATTATTGTTAGTTATCCTACGGGCTGCTAACCAAAAGATCAGTAGTTTGAAACCATCAGATGCTACATGGGAGAAGTTTGAGGATTTCTAATCTCATCAAGAGTCATACTTTTTCTTGGGGACCCACAGGGGCAATTCTGCTCTGTCCTAAGAGGTTGCTATAAGCCAGAATCAATCCCATGGCAGTGAATTTTTAAATATAAGGTGTTGATTCAATGGCAATACACTTGTTTGTTTATTTTTAGTGGGACGAGGGGGTCACTCATTCTAAAACCAAGCTATCCTCAGAGTCAATTCTGCCTTATCATGACTCATTAGGATAGGATAGAACTTCCCCTGTGGGTTTCTGAGATGATAATCCTTTATAGTAGTAGAAGCTCTAATCTTTATCTTTCGAACTGACTGGTGGTTTCAAACTTCTGACTTCATTCTTCGGAGCCCAAAGTGTAACTCATTATACTCCCAGGGCTTTTGCGAGGATAGCACAGGACAGGGCAGTGTTCCCTGCTATTGTGCATAGGGGTGCTATGGGTCAGGACTGACTCCATGATACCTAACAAAAATGGCTCATTCTACAATGAAGGAACTCTGGCAGCGCAGTGGGTTAAAGGGAGACAGCTAATCACAAAATACGTGCTTCAAACTCAACAGCTACTCTGCAGGAGAAAGATGAGGCTGTGTGCTCTCATAAAAATGTATCATCTGAGAAATTATATAGAGTTTCTCTGAGTTGGAATCAAAGCTATAGCAGTGGGTTTGGGGATTAAGTATAATTTGATGTCCTTCCAGATTGAAGCAAAACACCATCACAGTGACAATAAACCCATCTTAGTTTTAAGCTCTTCTGCAATGAGCAGTGGGAAGGACTAACATTTCTTAGGTGAAGACAAACTCATTGAGTTAAAAATCTACCAGGCACAAAAGAACTAATAAACATTGGTCAATGAGCTAAAGGTATATCTTAAAAATAGAATGCTTGCACTTTAAGAAATAAAATCACTTTCCAGTTGCTCAAGCACATACAAAGGTTCTTAAAGTGATCTTGGGAAAATCCCATGATATGTTAATTCATGTTTATTTCTTCTCATAACAGCATGATTGTATACAGAGCCCATTATAGTAATTGTTGATCTAATTAACTTTTTTCTGATAAACTAATTGGCAATGATCCTATATATGACAAAGAGGTGGGGGTTTCATCATGGCTGTCTTGAGTGGGGGGATTTCTCAAAGCTGAGTTTAGGTTCTGAAATCTGAATGATGTGTGTACTCTCCATATTTTCCATGAAGCCTGTGCTACCACTAACTTCTCTAAACCAACCCTTCTTACAAAATCTTCACTATCATTACTTAATGTTCTCATTTAGTCAGGTCCTCGCTTCCTCTTAGATATCTTCTAACTCTCACTTAAGAGTCATGACTCTTTGGCATTCAGGAAGGTCATGTGAAGCATGGACTTTATTTCAAGACATGCTCATTATTCTGAGTAATCAGGGCAACAAACAAAAAAGAAGAGAAGAGGGTGAGGTGCTTGGCACCATAACTTTGAGTTTCTAAATATCTGTTGTGCTGGTGACAAGAAGGTCATCATTGACATGGATAGAGGAAAATGTAGGCAGAGATAGCCATTACTAAACAGTGACTTGGTCTAATGATGAGGTAGCCATTAAAATCACAATGGAGAGGTCCTATGCTAATAAATACTGATTGTTCCTTGGGGACAATGGTTCTCAACTTGGACATGTTAGGAGGAGAGACCAGTTCTGGAGAAAAGCATCATGCTTGGTAAAGTAGCAAGGGGAATCTCCGACAAGGATTGGCACAGGAATTTCCTCCATGGGTTCCAACTTAAGAAGAGTTCTAAGGATGGCACAAGTCTTGGCAGTGATGAGATGAAACCAGCTTGACAGCAACTGACAGCAACATGACTCTTGGCTGTTTTCCTCTCTTTTTAGAAAAAGATATCCTATTTTATTTACAAAAAAAATACTGCTTGCCATTCACTGTCAGAACTAAAGGCAGTTTCTGCATTTTTTCATATCACCTTTTATGTTCAAGTATATTACTACTTTCCAGATTTAGGTTTCGGTCTCCCTGACCCTTATAGCAAGGATGGCTAAGCATCACTCTCTCTCATATAACACATAATGCTTGTATTAGTGTATTTAAACATGCATCATTATGTTTTATTTTCACACTTTAATAGCATAAAATACCGTAACCATGGCTATCAAGAAAGCTTGTCATACCAGCAATAAATCTAATTGTAAAACTCTGAGAACCATGATAGAGTCAAAGAAAGAAATCATCGTGGAATTTTAATCAGGGTGTCACTTGTCTGATTTAGATGCTGAATACAATATGACTGAATTGACATCAGCAACATTTTATTAGAGTGGCTAACAGACCAAAAGGTGTAAAATCATCAGCCATGAAACAAAGAACTCACACCATCAAAGAGGTTGAAAAGTTACTGCTAATTTAGATAAATCAGATCCAACTTCATAGAGATAACTGATGAGAGACAGTGATAAGCAAGAAGGCTAAAATCCTCCGCAGTGAATTTGTAATTGTATTGCTGTGGCCTTATAAACAATTATTTGGGTTTTGATCATTTCTTATGGGAAAAATGTATCTAGTTAGGGAACTTCTTGCTGTTCGAATATGAACAATTGAGTTATCATTGTACTTGTAAGTCCCCAAACAGTATATGCACCTGGGGAAGATATAAGTAAAGACTATGAAAAATGTAAAAAGCATCAATAACTGCTTACATTTCTGACGCCATTGGGTCCTATTTGTCTCGGAGAATTATATCTTATTGTGATCTCACTGGAATTGTAATTTCTGCAAACACGTCTGTTCATCCAGGTATCTTTCTTAGTTAAACCCCTCTAGGCATAGCTCTTGTGATCAATAGCTTTGTTTTCCAACAGATGTAAGAGGTGGTAAATGGCTCCCTTGTGTGTGGCATCATTCAGCTTTCATTTATTGCAACGTTGATCCAGGAATCTCTCATTCTTGCTTCTTTTCATCCCAAGCGTGTAGAACATCTGTCTCTTGCCATCCCCTGACTTTTAATGTTATTTTATGTAAAGCACTACTCTGTCCAGCCTGGTTTTCTCAAAATTGAGATGTGCTACTTCTTCACAGGTAGATATATGCACATACTGATGCACATATGCTCCTAAGAATACTGTCAGCATTGGGCCACTGACTTCAAGGTCGGCAGTTTGAAACCACCAGCTACTCTGTGGGAGAAAGATGAGGCTTTTTACTCTCATAAAGACATCCTCTCAGAAACTCACAGGACAGTTTTACCCTGTTTTCTAGGATTGCTGAGTGAGAATCGACTCAGTGTGAGGTGCATTTGATGTTAGTCACCGATTAGACAAGTTTATAGGAACTGTAACTATGGAAACCTCCCATAGCTCTTAATTTTACCCTTTTGTATAGTTACCAGTGGTATTCATTAGATAACTCACTGCCCCTACACTTTCTAGCCATCTGTTTATCATTAGCTTGACAGTGTGTATTACAGAAGACATGGGACATGGGACAAAGACTTGGAAGCAGGTACTTTATTTGTAAGATCATCTGAGAATTTCATAAGAGCCAGTAGGGAGCTGAGACCAGAGGGTGCAGCACTGCTCTAAGCAACTTTAGATCCCTGTAGTGTCTTGGTGTCTCAAAAACATTGTTTTTTTTTTTTTCTGTCAAAATAGACAGGGACCAAATAGTGTATCACCTGACTCTCATTCCCCATGTTTTAAAGCAACAATACTGGGATTATGATCTGCCCTGTACATCTGAGTCTGTCTTACCCATCAGAGAAATTCGCAGAGCCAGAGGAAGTACTTTAGCAAAGGATGCAGAGGAAAGCCTTTCAACTTTCCAGTACCCATTTACTGTTGTGTCAAGATGGTGGGGGCCACACCTGACCTCCTGTGTCTACATCAGCCGGAAAAATAACTGAAGCTGTCCCTTCCATCATAAGGAAGAGGCCAGACATGCTTCTGCCTTTCAAATGTCACCAACCTTCCCGCCCCACCGTACAGTATACTTCTCTGCATGGTTAGATAATTGATTGGGATGCAGAACTCACAGACTATGATTTGGGGGTTCATTATGGAAGCTGACAGAGTGCAATATTGTATCAGAAATGTTTAGGACACAGTTATTCTAGCCAGGATAAATAATTTGGTATCACGCCAATCTTTTCAATTAAAAATGTGTTGATTGGTTACAGAATCATTTTGTATATGTGTTGTTGATGCTGTTTTAATGCAATTCAGATGAATATTTTTAAACTCCTACTAAAATATATGCTGGATAAGGCCTTGGATTTCTAGCTCCCCTGGCATAATGTTCCACTCTCTGGACTTAGCATGGGATGTTGCAGGCACTTTGTGTCAGTAAATATGTGTTGGCGGCAGGCTGGATGACTGACACCAACACCATTTGTGCTATGAAAATGACACTTTGGAGTGAAATGATTATTGCATCCAGGGACAGATGCTTATTTATTGGAACTGAAGAAAGTTTTTATTCAAAGAGGCTCCCTCTCTATTGTTGATTTATTTTGCATTTCCATGTAAATAAGTCATTAAGATTTCTTTTCACATGCATATAATATGTCTTGTTGGTATTGTTAGAATATCTGAATTCAAATAGAGCGTGTTAATTCATTCACTAAATATTTCATGAACATCTCCAATATTCTTGACCCTTTAGTTATTTCTGAAAATGTCAAAAATATCACAAACATGTTTCTTCATTTGGGCACAGGAAAACTAGTACCTTAAAGAGGGACTTAAAACCTTTTTCTCTTCTAATGTAATACAGGTTTTTTTTATGTCACTGTTGTTTTGCAATTAACCATGGGAGGCATGGGGTCTTCTACTTGCATGATCAAGAGAAATGCAGTGGGGTTCCCATGATTCACACCCTGGTTGGTGCTACCTTGAGACATTCTGTGGGTTTTGATCTGAAGATGGACTAGTCTCCACTGTGTGGTGCTCTTTTGAACACAGAACTAGGAAAATATGGAGGCATTTGGCAGGCTAAATATATGTATTCCTTTTATTTTATATGACTTCACACACTTAATGCAAAAGGATGAACTAGAAACCACTTGAAGGTGACAAACAGTGGGTAGCCTTTATTTAGACAAGTGGATTGAGGGGTGGGACATTGGTTCCTCTACTGGAGGATCTCCCTAGCCAATTCCTTGGAAGATGGAAGATACCCTTAAGCTTCAATATTAGGAGGATGAGGAGCTAGCGCTGGGGGTGAGGACATAAGAAGAAGACTGTTGATCTTTGTCTAGAGCCCTAGAAACCCCCTCAGGAGAAAGTCCAGAAGGACAGAAAGCCATGCCTCTTGCTGATGCAATAAAGTCACTGACATTCTGGATGGTTATACTGAGCAGAGACAAAGATGGTAGCGCAAATGTTCAAAGGAGCAAAACTCTTAGAAGTAATTAAAGTCCACATGAGTTCATGATGGCAATGTGTCAGGTCTTCCTGGAGTGGATCATGAAGGCACATTAGGCTCCTCTGCCTCCTCTTTGAACTCACCTCAGGGTTTGATGATTGACAAGTCATGCTGAGTCATAGAGGAAGGACAGACTGATGACCACACACTTGGATTTTCTCTGGCCTCTTATTTTTCTAGGTAGTCCTTGCAGCTGCCCCCAACAGCTCCTTCCCCCTATATGGTTCTTAAAGCTATGCTAGGTTTACAAAGCCAAAATCAAATGACCATCATCATTATAAATCCTGATCTAATGTTTCCCTCTCCCAGTGGATATAAAGAGGAAGACATTGCTCATTTACAAAAAGAATCTCCATGACTCTGTATCAAGAGGAAGATATTTTATATGGGTATAAAGATGAAGATATATAGAGATACTTTCTAAATTGTAGAGAGATGTTTTCAAAATTGTAATGGAAATATACATGCCAAAGCATCCATGAATTGAGTGATTTTTACTAATAAAAGTCAGTGGCATTGATTGTATTCTTTATTTTGTGTAGTATTAACGCTATGTATTCCTGAGTTTATCTCACCATCATTAAAATAATCTCAACAAGTCTAAGTAACAACTATTCTTTTTCTCTCCTTTCCAGCCCTGGTCAGCATGAATAATCCTTTTCTATATGTTTGCTTATCAAAAAATTAAAAATAAGGATATGATAACTTTTAATTTTATTTTTCCTTGAACTTTTGAAACTCCCTCATATTTCTCAGAGTATTATGCCTTCAAGAACCATGCATCTTTTTGCATGTATTAGGAATCCATGGTTTTCTTAACAGCTGATGTATGTAGATACCACAGAGTAATGGAATGTGTAAAGACTTAGGATTAGAAAATCAGGAGAAAAATATACTTGAAATATCTCAAACTAAAAGATATGAAGAAAAATACCTAGCCCTTAGTTGCAGCTTTGCAAGGTTTTATGGGCAAAATATTGAATGACACAGAAAGTATGAAAAGGAAATGGAAGAGCTCTCATGGCATAGTGGTGATAAATTGGCCTGGTAACCATGAGGTCAGCGGTTCTACACCACCAGTTTCTCCTCTGGAGAAAGAAGAGATTTTATACTCTCCTAAAATTACACTCTCAGAAAGTCAGAGACAGTTCTTGGAGTCAGCATCAAGACAGTGGCAGTGAGTTTGGTTTGGATCGACCACAGTTGCAAGCGAGATGCCTGTTGGCGTTGGGTCCATATGGACAGTCCCAACCAAGGCACTTTGACTCCATGAAGATGGGCTTTGTCATGGGTTGTGCAATGGGCACAGCTGCCATGGAGCTCTTTGGCAGCATTTCCTATCTCAGGATCAGAAGGCTGGGTCGGGAGATCCTGGGCAGCATAGGGCAGCATGATGCAGAGTGACAGCACTTCAGGCATGTTCATGGGATTGGGATGGGCCTCTGGTGCTCAGTGGTGGTTGCCCAGTATGTCTACCCTCCACCAAGTCATAGTCCTCGTACTATAATAAAATTACGTCTTCGAGTAAAGTAAAAGAAAGAAAATGGAAAGGCTTTGCAAAGCCACTGCATCAGAGATAGGTGGTCTCCGAATGAGCTATTTTAACAGAGAACATATCATCCTGAACCAATGGTATTGAGGGATGAAACATAAGTTGCATTGAAGAGATTAGTGAAAAGCAGGACTCCAGGAATGAATGGAATACTATTTGAGATGTTCCCACCAGTGAATACAATACTGGAAATTCTCTATTTTTTGCCAGGAAATTGGGGAGACGGGTACTGGGATAGCCAATAGAAAGAGAGTCATATCTGTGCTTATTCCTAAGAAAGATGACCCAACAGAATATGGAAATTATTGAACAATATCACATATAGGAAAACATTGGCTGAATGAAATTAAAAACATTTGCACCAATACAATGACAAGGAAATGTCAGAGATTTGAATAAAGGATGTATACCAAGGTATGCAATTGGTAATATCAGATGGGTGGCTGAATTCAGGGAATACTAGAAAGTGCTGTGACAGTTACATAAGCTATTGTAACATGAAGCTATTGAGTGAAGGGGTGGAGTTTAGCCTGCCTGTCTACAGCTTACAGCTTGATGACCTCATTTGGAGGTGCTAAGGAGATATATAGCTCACTGGAGGCAGTATCCAGTTGGGCTCTCTACTTAGTAGTCCTGATGACAAGACACATGGAGCTAAGATAGACCCCTGTTACTGGAGGAGCCACATGGCGACCTATGGCAGCTCAGGCAGAAATGCTTACACTGTCACTGGATCCAGCATACTTTCCACCCACTGTCCTGTGATCTCCCTGTATTTGACATCCATGGATGTGTTTTGTGAATCTGAAGAAGAAGTTATAGATTGTTATCAGACATAAGGGCTAATATCAGACTTATGGACTTGATCTGCTCTGGGCTAGACTGTTTTGTCAATAAAGCTCTTTCTTATACACATATGCATGCTTACGAAATTGTTTCTCTACTCAACCCTGACTAACACAGGTGCTTACTTGTGTTTATTGGCAATGCAAGCATGTTTGTGTGGATAGTAACAAACCATCAAAGGATCAAAACTAATGGTAATTTCAGAATACTCTTTGTGCCTATCCAAAACTTGTACATAGTAAAAAGAGGTCTTTTACCCTCCAAAAAGAACAAGAGTATATTATGTAATTTAAAACCAGAAAAGGTGTGTGTCAAGATTATATCCTTTTACAATAGTTAATCAAACTTTAGGATTAACAAATAATCCATGAAACTGAATTATGTAAAGAAGAACACGGGGTCAGAATTGAAGAAAGACCATTGAGCAGCCCACAATATGCAGATGACATAACCTGGCTTACTGAAAGTGATGAGAACTTGAAACACTGCCTAGGGCAGATTGAAGGACACAGCCTTCAGAATGGATGAAACGTCAATATACAGCCAACAGAAATCCTCAAAACAAACATCACAAAAAGTGGAGTAAAAATTGAACATATCTCTAATTTCATTTCACTTGATTCATGGTTAACATCACAAAAATTTGCAATGAAAAATAAAATGATGTACTATATTGGGCAAATATTCAGTGAATAACCCCTTTAAAGTATAAAAAAAATAAGATGTGAGGCAAGAATTGCACCTGCTTCAGCCACGGCATTTTCAATCACCTGTTATACATGTAGAAAATGGACAATGAGTAAGGAAGGCTAAAGAAGAATTGGTGCCTTCTCATTAGACGTTGCTGAAGAATACTGACTATACCATAAACTGCTAGAAGAGAGAATATGTCTATATTGGAAAACAAATATAGCAGCAATGCTCTTTAGCAGCAGGATGTAGAGATCTCATGTCAGGTACTTCAGACATTTTTTCAGGAGGGACCAATCCATGAAAAAGGACATGATCATATATTTAATTGTGTTTAACCAAACCATGTGTTAATTTGGCTAGGCCATGTTTCCTAGGATCGTGTCACTTTTCTCTACTGTGCAGCCTGATTACTCTCCATTTTGTCATGTGTTGTAAATCCTGACCTCTTATAGGAGTCCTGGGGATGTATCGGCTACTCCATACACTGAGACCCAGATGGTCAGCGTTTGAAACCCCCAGCACCTCTCCAGTAGCAAGACTGGGATTTCCACTGCCTTAAACAGTTACAGGCTCAGAATGCTACTGGGGATCACCACGACTCAGCATTGATGTGATGATTTTGCATTTGGATGTCTTTGGATGATGTTTAAGAAGCAGATTTAGAGAGGGAGTCACATCAGTGAGACAAGATATAATCGACATGGTTAGTTTGTATTTTAAATCAATATATTATGAGATATATAAATATTAAACAGGTGAGTGGAGATCAGAAGGACTTTCTACCACCAAGTAAAAGAGACAGGAGTGGAACTCATCCTTTGAACCAAGACTCCCTGGAGGTCCAAAGACCTCCTAGTACCTGGGACTTTTGATTCATAGACAAAGCAAGAAGTTCTTCAAGAAAAGCTGGGTCCACAGATCTTGAAAGGTGACAAGGACTTTCCCTGGAGTCCACAAAGAGAGATAACGGTCTTCTAGACCTGGTGCTCTGAATGCAGACTTCTGCACTGTGAATGAATCCTTTTCTATTTTTAAAGCTAACCCATTATGGTATTTCTGTTATAGTAGCCCAAGATAAGATAGATGCCTTCTGATGTAGAAGCAGTGAAAACGGAGCAAGCCCCTCAGTGGGAAGGATGGACACGTGTCTAAAACAATGGGTTCAACCATGAGCATGACTGCAAGGATGGCCCAGGACGGGGCTGGGCTGTGTTGTGCTACCTGTGGGGTGACTGTAAGTTTGGAACCTTCTTCATGGCATCGGACCACAACAAGGACACCTTGTTTAACCCTTTATCTGTATGTGAGCAGTTTGATTGTTTTTCCCTTTTGGGTTTGTGAGAACTGGTATAATGAGTATTTGTGTTCAGTTTTCTATTTGTGTGCTTGAATTCAATTCACTGTTCAGGTGCCTATGATGATGAATGGCAAGCCATATGATAGCTTCATTTTTCAATGTAGGACTGGCATCTACAGTCACCAATTTTTAATTTTAATTTGGGTGAGGAATGAGACATACATAAGGACACAAAAGTGCGTTTATCTCTAAATTTACACGACTGAAGATTGCTACTAAAATTATAGATTTTCCCTTTTCATCGACATGGGTAGACTTTCTATTTTTTGATCCCAGGGCTGCTTTTCACACATTTTTTAAAAAAAACTAAATTTAGACCACTTTTATGTGCATTGGACATCTTGTGGTGGCTTGTGTGTGGCTCTGATGCTCGGAACTATGTCACTTGTATTTCAAGCACCAGCAGAGTCACCCAAAGTGAACAGGTGTCAGCAGAGCTTCCAGACTAAGAACCAACCACACAAAGGAAATTCTCCACTTCAGAGAAATTTGGCATGGAAAACCCTGTGGATCATGTGAAGGCATTACCAGTCACTGTTAACCTAATGAATGGATGGAGAACATTGACAGAAATAGTGTGGGAACATGAGCCCCTCCTGTCAGAAGGAACTCCAAATATATCTGAGGAAGACGTGCCCTCTCAGAGTAGAATCGAGTATACTGACATGGATGGAGTGAAGCTTTGCAAGTAAAAACTTCAGGTTTTTAATTTGCTGATAAAGCATAACTAAAAGGAAAACAGCTACAGATATCAATTAATATTTAGAACATGGCTATACTAAGTATGAATCACAAATTGGAAGTCATTAAAAAGACAATGGATGGTATCAAATATAAAAATGATAATAATGTATAATTATCAAAGGGTCATGGGGGGAGTCGATACCAAGAACTCAAGTAGAAAAAATATTTTGAAAATGCTGGTGGCACATATGTACAGATGTGCTTGATACCACTCATGTGTGGATTATTATAAGAGTTATAAGAGCCCCTAATTATTCATGCAAAAAATGAAATGGAATACATAAATGTTTATATTTTAGGTGTTAGTGAACTCAAATGAACTACTATTGGCAGTTTTAAATCAGAAAATCATATGATTTACTTAGCCAAGAATAACATAATCAAGAGTATTGACATTCAAGGAGATTTCAAAATCTATCTTAAAGTATAAGGAGAGGATAAGAATATCTGTATGTAAGGAAATCCAATTATACAGTTATTATTCAAATGTATATACCAAAAACTAAAGCTGAGAAGTTAGAGTATCTCTCAATGCTTTTTGTCTGAAATTGATCAAATTTGCCATAACATGCATTGATACTTTTTGGTGATTGGATTTCAAAAGTTGGAAACAGAGAGGAACAGAAGTTGGAAAATAGGATCTTTGTTATAGAAACAAAGCTGAAGATCACATGGTAGAAGTTTGAAGACCATAGCTCTCCTTATCACAAATACCTTTTCTCACTAACACAAACAGCGCCTATACACATGGAATTCTCCAGATAGACTACAGAAATGCACAGAAATAAAATCTGTGGCAATGTGTAATGGAGAAGGTAAGTATCAGCTGCTAAAACTAGGACAGGGATTGTGGAAATGGCCACAAATGTCTCATATGTAAGTTCAGGTTCAATTTGAAGAAAATGAATATAAAGTCACAAGAGTCCAAATACAAACTCTTGCTATTCTATGGAACTTCCAAGAATGGATTTAATACATTTAACAGTAATGATAGAAGACATTATGAACTGTATGATAACATCAAACATATCATCCATAAAGAAAACAAGTTCATAAAGAGGCAAGATAGCAAAAAGGAAAAAGCAGGTGTCAGATGACACTGTCAAACTTGCTCTTAAGTGTAGAGTGATGAAGGCAAATGGAAAAAAATGATGAAGTAAATAACTGAACATACGTTTGAAAAGGCATCTCCAGAAGACAAAGTAAAATGTCATAATCATATGTGCAAAGACCTAGAGCAAGAAGACTAGAGAGGAAGATCATGCTCCATATAGTTCAAACAGAAAGAACTTAAAATGAATTAAACCGTTACAATATTGAAAGAGTCTATGGGTAAGATATTGAATGATGCAAGAAGTATCTAAAGAAGATGGAAAGACAATATAGAGTCATTACCAAAAAGAACTAGTCAATATTCAACCATTTCAAGAGATAATTTACAAGCAAGAATCAATGATCCTGAAAGATAAAGGTTCAAGCTACTGTGCATAAAGCATTAGCCAAAATCGATGCTTCAGGAATGGATGAGATATTTACTGAAATGTTTCAACAAGCTGATAAAGCACTGGAAGAACTCACTTGCCAGAGGTTCATGGTAGAATCAAAAGAGCATGTGGAACAAAGCATATCATCCAAAGCACCATGACTACTAAAAAAAATGGTCACATCTGTACTGGAGGGAGGATAAACAGATGCTCCTTAGAGGCAAGGATGGTGTCCAAGACAGACCAGTCATGGAGAAGGACATCATGCTTGGTAAAGGGAAAGGAGTAATAAAAAAGAATAAAATAGGGGGAAGGTCCCCAATGAGATAGATTGCCATTATACCTACCACCATGGACTCAAACCTAAGACAATTGAATATGAGGATGGGACAGGACAGGGAGCAGTGTTTCTCGTTGTTGAATGCAAGGTCATTAGGAACAATAATAACACCGTTAGATGTCATTTTACTATTCAAATGTGCTTACATACAATATAAAATTAAACAAGGAATGTAAAAAGGACAATGACTATTTTCATGACTAACTTCTGAATCCTCTCTTACACAGTTCCAAAACAACCCTATCATTGAAGAAATGATATTTTCCTTTGAAGTCAGGTTAATGATGCTTATCCATTGTAGATTCTGTAACCAACATCTTTGCAGTATTCTTACCTTTGTTTCAGATGTGCCTAAGACATCTTTTCCTCTGGGGAAGGTGATGTTTGATAATCTTTTCTTGGCCCCATCTTTCATGCAACAGTTTTGTGACCAGTCATACAAGTCTTTCTGCAATGGAATGCTCTTTAATTATGTTTCTTAGCCAATCACTGTTTCCTAGATGCGCTGTGATAGCCAATAATGTTAAAAACCCCATATTTTGCTTTGACCCTCTTTGACTCCCATCAATCACTGTAGACTTCACAATGCAGTGTTTTGTAGCTCCATCTATGATACTGTGTCCATGTGTCACTCAACCCCTAGCTGTGCATCCAGGGCTTCACTTGTTGAGGTTTCCATGATTCCCCAATGGAATGATTTCTGGGCTTCAATAAATGCTATCATTCTACATTAATGGAATTAGAGACTTTATTTTCTCCACAGCAGTTCTCAGTGTGAACTTTATAGTTTGATTATAGAATAAAGAAAGGAAAAGGAGAGAGACCAAAGGGGTAGAACACAAAGGAGGCTAAACAAGGGAATGCAGGCAGGCAGGAAGTGAGGAGGGAGGGAGGGACAAAGGAAAGAAGGAGTGTGGGCTTCCATGGGTCTTGATTGGGGACTAAACATCATGCATGGAATCATACATACACATGTCTGCACCATCTGTGGGTGAACACAAGGGAGACCATCAACATGTGTGATCCTATAACTCCATAGAAACATTTCCTTTTAAAGAGAGCAGGATCACCATGGCTTAGAAGTTAGTGTGGAGATCTGAAGAGAGATTGGACTTGAACCCAGAAGACTTTTGCATTCATCTGAAATTAACTGAGTGATAAAGCTTTGCACAAGGCTTTGTGTAGATATTACTTAATTTATCTCTGGGAGTGACAGAAGGGATTGTCAACACAGTGCTTCCTCCTGCTATCAGTTGCCATAAAGGAGACTCTGACTCAAGGTCTGCAGGTTTTTCAAGGCTGTAAGCTCTTCAAAGGTGACACCAGTCCTATCCTCTGAGGCCTTTCTCAGTGCCTCCAAAATGCCACTCCACAAGCTAGCAGTTGAAGCCTTGTCATTTATGCAACAACACACTGGATAAATATGGAAAAAATATTCCAGGAGAGTGGGATGATCTATGCACAGTCACACAAATGATTAAACAGGGCATTTGAGGGGCCAAATGCTAGCATATAGTAAGAAAACTAACTATTAAAGAAGGAGCAAAAATTCCTTTGGCATGGGAAGGGAGAAAAAATGGTAAGAAAGGTATAGGAGTGGGGAAGAGAATGCACTGTGTTCAGAGAACAAATCTCATTTCTTTGGTTTCAATGTATGAGTATACAGAGGGTGCAGCAGGTGAAGGGAGACAGGGAAAGTGTAGGTTAAGCCTGATTGCAAATGGAGCCTCTTACTCAAGGGATAAGCCATTATTCCTTTTCTAGTTCGATTCCTGTAAGATGATCTTGGTTTACTGGAAAAATAAGCAAAATCATAAAAAGTGAAGACAGCTTGGAAGTTATCAAGGATTTAAGTTTTAAAGGGATAAGCCATTATTCCTTTTCTAGTTCGATTCCTGTAAGATGATCTTGGTTTACTGGAAAAATAAGCAAAATCATAAAAAGTGAAGACAGCTTGGAAGTTATCAAGGATTTAAGTTTTGGGGGTCCACAATTCATGAAAAGCAGTCAAGAAACCATAGGTTATGTTGCATTGGGCATTCCTGTTCCACAAGCCATCACTCAAGCATTAAAAGTAAAGATGTCACTTCACCATCAAGGTATGTACTACCCAAGGACAACTCGGTTAATTCCAGGGAATATTCCCCAAAGTAAAAAATGTCATATAGGTGTATATACTAACACTTTTCACACACACAAAAATAGTGCTGTATGTGGATGCTATGTCTCCCAACCCAAAGGCTCAATACCTGGATAAATCTGGACATTTAATAATAACAAAGAAAAAATAATAACGAAGAAAGCTAACAGCCTAGCCTTTCAAAGGAAGCATGTACTATAAATGCACAAAAAGAGCCAGGTAAAGAAATCCAGCTACTGAATTTTTTAACTGAGACCCAAAGGACTATTTTCATGGCTCTCTCCCTCTTTGGACTATCTTCTCCCATAGAATTTACAAGGCCTCCGCAACTCTTTTCAAGGTCTCTGTGTGTCAAATAGGACTTAATAACTATGGGTCTGGGTTTGGATTAGCTGACATACAAATCCATGTGCTCTTATCAAGCCACTTCCCTTTGATGAGATTATTTTGGGTTCTAAATTCCATTCTAGCATCACCTACCTCTCAGCATGCATCAGATCCTGAAAACAGTTTCTCACCCACTACACACAAGAACTCCAGCATACCTGGTACAGAGTGCACAGGAGTAAGCCAGAAATAAACTGCGGGTTCAAGGAAGGTTGTGTAAAAAAAAATCTGTCAATTCTAATTCTTCTGGATCAGAAATCTGATTTCCTTTTTTTCCAAATATCAGGGTTTTATTACTCTCTTTATCCCTTCTTTAGCAACCATGCTTACATGCATGCAATACAGTGAACATTTTAACAGGGCCTTTCTAGATATAGCCCTGATTGCTCAAAAACAGCCTTTGCCTTCCTGATGATGCAGGGTAAGAAGGTGGGAGGACACACTGATAGGGTTGCATGATTATTCTGTGAGTGGAAGCTAGTAGGGATAATTATGATTGCCATTCTGCTGGGTATAAAATCAGCCATCTCAGAAGCAGGAGGGTGTGTTTGGGGTAATGTTATACCATATATACTCAAGTATAAGCTGACTCAAATATTAGCCGAGACACCTAATTTTACCACAAAAAGACATTGAAAATGTGCTGAAAAACTTGGTTTATACATGAATATATATGGTAATCTCCTGTCAACTTAAATGTATTAAGAGCCAAGGGGTGGAGTGTAGCCTGCCAATCAGATTGCAGCCTAATGATGCCTCCATGTGGTCATGGCCTTCTCATAAAGATTCTGGGAAACCCGCCCCTACTGTTTCACCTTCCTCTTAGGGAGACACCCTCTCTCTGCTTCACTTTTGTCCTGTTGAGTCCATCAGAGACCTTCCCCGCCATATAGACACCTGCGCCAGTGCCGAGATGCTTGCAGTGCCACTGGACCCAGAAGACTTTTCAGTCACTGACCTTAGGTCTTCCTGCATTTTGTATCATTTCATGTGCTATGTGAGTCTGAAGACCAATACATGGACTAGTATCTGTCTTCTGGGCTAATAAAAGACTTAAGGACTTGTTCTGGACTGAGCTGGAATGTTTTCTTAATGTAAAATTACGCTCTGATATGAACCTCTTTCTTATACATATGAATATCCCAGAATTAGTTTCTATATTCAGCTATGTCTGACACAGGGAGATTTGGTCATCAGCAAGAGAAAAATCAAGAGTTGGATTGCATCCTTTGGAGCCTGAGATCCCTGCTCAGTGAACTCCCTCGATTCAGGAGCCAGCTATGATATCAGAAGAGTGGCAGCAGAGTAGCAACACAGAACCAGAATCAAGAGTATGAGATGGAGTGGACTTCCCAGTCCATGGAGCAAATGGAGCTTAGTGCCTTTGGTCAGGAGACTGGCTTGGGTCGTGGGGTGTCTCTGGACCCTTAATTGGGGAGGTTGGATTTTCTAGAACTGAGTGCCTCCAGTCTGTGGCAAAGCCTTTGGACATAGATTGACAGCCCTGAAAAAATCTTTGAGACATTACTTTGAGCAGGAAGGAAGCCAGACCAAGAGTATGTGTGGGCATCGCAGAAAAGACAAAGTCTTGATTGAACAACTCTATTCTGGGCATTTCTCACTTGAACTGTAACATGTGAGCTTCAGTTCCCTTGCAAAGAATCATCTATGAGATCTGTGTAGCGATTGAAATGCATTATAAAATCTAGGCAAAAATGTAGAGAATATCAAGACAGTGAATTTTGGTATCAGAATTTGTGGGAAGTTTGGAGGGTGGGGCATGTCTGACCCCTGCCTTTTGGTAGTTGATCTTGGGAAATGGAGGAGATGGGATCTGCCTTCTCCAGGGTTTTTGGCAATGTCTTATCTATTGCCTAGAGCAAATTTAAATAATGTAGATATTCTAGGAGCACGTGTAAACTCAGAAACCTCTTTGTCCAGTACAGAGGGTCTATAGTAGCCTTTGAAAATCTTCTCAAGTCCTATAGCTACACATTTGGGTCAGGGTTTCGTTAACAACAGATCACAAACAAAATGCAGTGTGACACCTGCGTCACATACAACATTTTAGTATAACATCCAAATCTAGCCCCTTCATGTGCATCTGGTGAAGAATACTGATGGTGTTGGGCTATCAAATGATATAGCGTCTGAAGTCTTAAAGGCTTGAAGGTAAACAGGGGGCCATCTTGCTCAGAAGCAACATATTCCACATGGAAGAAGCACACCATCCCGTGTGACCATGAGGTGTCAAAGAGATCAGTTATCAGTCATCAAACAACTAAAAATTATATCATTGTAAATGAGGATGAGTACATATTGGGAGACCCAAAGTCCATCTATAGGGGAAGCAACATTCCCTTGCAAAAAGGGTTATGGAGAGAAGACAAATCAATCAAGGCACAATGTGGCAACAATGAAATATGCAACTTTCCTTTACTTCTTAAATACTTCCTCCCCACCCTCCACTATCATGATCTGAATCCTACTTTACAAATCCGGTTAGGCCAGAGGATGTACACTGGTACAAATAGGAACTGGAACTATGGGGAATCCAGCACAGATGATCCCTTTAGCACCAGCAGTGAGAGGGATGATATTGGGAGGGTGGAAGGAAGGTGGAGTGGAAAGCGGGAACCAATGACAAGGATCTATGTATAACCTCCTCCCTGGGGGTAAGGAAGTGGGCCAAGGGAGGCATCAGACAGTGTAAGATGTAGCAAAATAATAATAGTTTATAAATTATCAAGGATCCATGAGGGAGGGAGGAACAGGGAGGGAGTAGAAAAAGGAGGAACTAATACCAAGGGCTTAAGTAGAAAGAAAATGTTTTGAGAAGGATACTGGCAACAGATGTGCTTTGTATACAGTGATGCATGTACGGATTGTGGTAGGAGTTGTAGGAGTGGTAGGAGCACCCAATAAAATGGTTTTTGAAAAGTCAACTGGTGGTTTGAACTGTAAACCTTATAGATAGCAGCCCGATAAGTAATCAGCATGACACCAGGGCTCCTTTTGGCCATATGGCCTGGATTCTTCAGATAAGTTTTTCCAGCTCCACCCCGAGAATGTCCTCAGAAAACACCTTATTTTGGGTCTCGGACAAACTAGAGAGATGGAGTTTGTGATGGGCAGGTTTGTTATACTAACATGGTCACAGAAGATTGGTGGGTCTGCTTTGACGGCACGGCCAGTGAACACATGGGATGAATTGAAGGGCAGAGATAGGAAGGGTTCAGCAAGTCCCACCCTGGCTCTTGTTTTCGGATCTTCGGACCAGCTAGCTGCCTTGTTCATCCTGTGCCTTGAGCTCCAAGCAACACTACCCATGGGACACCTAATCATGGACTGTGGAGCTGTGAGTTGAGGTTCCTCAAGCCCTACTTCGCCACACTCCTGGGATAGATATCTCTTGAGCTGGGGACTGTTGGACTCTGTCATCTGGCTGACTGTTGGTGACCTGCTCTGCTGTTTGCTGCCTGTGACCAGATAGCCTGGATTGCTCTAGAGAGGACTACTCAGTGACCTTCAAGACTTGAAGGACTGCCGGTCTTCTAGTTGCCTCACACAAGTGGGTTGCACTGAGCAATCTGTACTGCTTTATAGATAGTTAACTGTTCCTTTCTCTCTATATAAATATATAAAAAGAATTACTAGTGTCCTAATTTTGTTTCTCTAAGACAACCCTGCCTGACACAGAGTTGCTGATCTATTTTTTCATATAACACATCATGTCATGAGGATCATACAGGGGCAAGCAGTCTTACTTCTGTGCTTGGGGTCGCCATGCGTCAGGGGAAGTGGATAGCAAGGGGGAGTGACAGGAAAGCATTTTTGCCTAGAGCTGTCCCTGCACAATAGTTATGTCTTGATTTTGTTACAGTACCCACAATCATTCGTGGTAGTACTGTCCTTACTGTCTCGACTAGTGCTAAGCTTATTTGCCTTTCCCTTCCATTCTCTTCCAAACGCCATCCCTCGATTCCAATTTGCACTCAGAAATTGGGTACTCAGCCAAACACTGTGTCTAAATTGGTACCTAATGAAATACAATCATGGAAAGTTGAGTGGGAGTTACATGAAGGAAAATAGCAGAGTAAACTACCTATCCACTATGAGAACATTTCAAGACAGAAACTCCCTTCAAAGTATTAATTAAATCTCTTCTATCCATCTGAGTTTTCACTGACCATCTCTCTCAGATACACTCCCATTAACCTACAAATCCCCCTAGACAGATGGACACTGCAAATGCCCCTCAGAAACCAATTCACGCTGCACCCCCATTAGATCAATGATCTGGAAAGGGAACGGTCTGCTGTTTTGACATTTGATGGATAAGAATAATATGCTCGGTATTTCCAACTACGCTGATATGTTGATGTTTGACTTTGTAAGGGAAAAGGTATTTGAAAGGATTATTTCTTTCTTGTAAAGGGAAAACCAACCAGCTGTTTTCTGATGTGCTAAAAGAAATTACAGTATTTCCCATTACCACCAGATACTTTACGGGGCTGGGTGATTTATTGACCCACAAAATCTCAGTTCAGATGCAGCATCTGGCTGCTCAATGGAGTCTTACATTTTACACAATTTTCCACCTAGGCTCACCGGAAAATATACATCCAGATTTGATATTAGTGCCACCCACTTCTCTATGTCCCATGAATTTACTTCTACACTTACATTGGGCTATTAGGCCACCAAGATCTTCGTGATTGGATAACCGCCCCCCACCTGTACATTACACCCTTCTTGCGACAGGGGTTCCAGCATCAGCTTGTGCTTCTCAATGGGAGCAAATGTGAGGAACTTGTGACTTAGAAGAGGGCTTTCAGGCAGACTGGGGATTGATGGCATCCCAAGTGGACAGCGTTGTGAGGTATGTAAGGCACCACTGTGGCTATCAGGTTTAGTACAGTGCCTGCTTTACAGTGTGCAGACTCTCAGGGGGGTTCCCCTCCAAAAAACCAGATGTGATGTGAGGGGGATAGTGCATTTGGAGTTTATTCTACCAGGTCAGACTGTCAGCCAAGCTTTCTCTTTAGATTCTGAAAAGATTGTGTAACAGCGTGCATCCCAAGGCCTGACTTGGGGCAGACAAGGGAGAGGCTTTACCCTCCTGACACTGCACCAGCTCATGCAGTCATCAGTGCATCAGTCGGGGGCCAAAAGCATCAGCATGCCTCTCTTGCCCCCATGCACCGCCTCACCTGATTTCACTCCACGTGATTTCTTTCTGTTTTTGCAGATGAAGAGGGACTTGAAAGGACACCGGTTTGATGATGTTGAAGAGGTGAAAAAAATAAATAAAAAAGAGGGAGGTGCTGTCAGCCATCCAAGCAGATGGATTTTAAAAGTGTTTCCAGGAATGGAATCACAGATTTGACAAATGTTTAAGTATAATGGAGAGTACTTCAAGGGTAATACGGATTTTTTAAAATTAAATACATAGCTTTGAAAAATAATTCCATTTGGGGGAGGTACCCCCTCAAACATACTGTAAATGAAATTCAGGAGCAGGGCAGAGCTTTTTATTTTTCTTAAACAGCAATGTTACTTTTTCTTTCCAATCATTTCCAAGTCACAGTGACTCCATGGACAACAGAATGCAGCGCCCCTCTGCCTTGTGCCATTCTCACAAGGCCTCTGGTGTCTGAGCCCGTTATTGCGACGCTGGGACAATCCAGGATGTTGAGGTTCTTCCTCTTGAGACGCCCCTCTCCTTTATCAAGCACGGTATCCTTTTCCTGGGCCTGGTCTCTGCCGATGACATGTCGAAAATACGCGAGACAAAATTTCACCACACGGAATGTAGGATGGATCGTGATAAGAGTTGTGCAAGTGCCCAATAAGTTGATTGAAAAAATATAACTAAGTAGTTACATAAAATCTTGGATTCCGCTTTTCTCCTGACTTTTACAGGGATACTGTATGTCAATTTGTACACAGGCCAAGCCATTTTTTCCTTTTCAATAACATTCACTTCATAGTTTGTAGGGGTCCTGGTGGTGCAGTGGGTGCACTTTGGGCTGAGATCTGGATAGGAGGCAGTTCGAAATCACCGGCAGCTTCTCAGGAGAAAGACCGTGCTTTGTGCTCCCACAAACAGTTACTGTTTCAGAAATCCACAGGGGGGAGCTGGGGGTCATCAATGACTTGATGGGAGGGATTAAAAATTAACAGCCGGTAAATTAAAATTCAGCATCCCAATCATTTGATCTTCCTTAGGGTCCATTTTAACTTGTTCTGGTTTTTAATATTTTCTGCTTAATTTTCACTTGAGGATTTTATGGTTGTTAGTTTTTTTTTTTTTAATTTCTTTTTCTGCCTATGAAATCCAGGATAGGCAAATCTGTACAGACAGTAACTGGCTTAATGATTCCTTGGGGGTATATCATGGAGGTTGTGGGGAATTGGGGAGCTGATACCAATGGGTACAAGGATGAAGAAAATGATCTAGCCTGATGTGGTGGTGATTGAACAACTCATCTTGATGTGATAAACTATTGAATTGTGTGATGCATGCACTATATATATATGCCAATAAAACTTTTAAATTTCTTTTTAAAGTTTTACCATCAGCCCATTCCTACTTCCTAGTCTGTTCTTGCTTGAGAAGTTTTGCTGAAACCTGTGTGCTCACTTTGGGTGATCTTGATGGTATTTGAAACACCAGTCACATCAATTCCAGGATCTCTGGAAGGCATAAATCACCCAAATTCTTTGCCCTGAGACAAGTAGTACTCTCTGTACGTATGTATCGCCACAGAGATGGGGTGAAACACCCTATAGTATAAGTGAACTCCTAGCGATACAAAGGTTAAATTACTTGATGGGAAAATGTGCTCATCAGCGTCACAGGAAAAAACACATGCTTGTTGACATATTTTATGAAGATCACAGTATAGAGAACTCTAATGATGCATTCTTGCTCTGTCCTACAGGGAAATCTTGAGTCAGTCCACAATATTATATATATAATTATATATCGATATAACAGATCCTATGTAAATGGTATCTATGCATCATGTGTACGTGCATGTGTGTGAACTATACATTCCCTCTCTGCCTCTGCCTCACTTCTTTGGATTTCATTCTTACGGACTACACACAGTTGTCAGTTTCCTGCCCATTCAAATAATCCCAGTGCTGGGGATATTTATCTACAGAACTGGCTTCTTAAATTGTCTTATAAATTATCTTGAATACTCAATATCTGGACAATTCAACCCTCATGCAACGAAGTACGTACTCCTAATCCTGACTGGTCTGCTCCTGCCACCTCCCCCTGTCGTATCATATTGAAATCTATGCAGCTTCATGCCTCTCCCTGTTGATGGGCTTCAGAATGGAGGTTTCTTTTAAGGGCTGCTTTCTCCTCTAAGTCATACTTAGCCTGGAGTTCACATAAAATACCAGGGAAACTTCTAAGGCATAACCAACAAATTTCACTTGGGATATTAGAGGTCACCTTTTGATAAACGTTTGTATATGATATTAGGTTTTAGTCCTCCCTTCAATAGTTCCAATATCATTGAAATGCTTTTTGCATGTTTTTGGCTTATCAAAAATCATTGAGCAAATGATTATAGGTCTGTTTAATTAAGGACAAGGCTAATATTCAGCACAGCTTGCTTACAATCATTCTATAATTATGCATTTCTCACAGGACCAACTTTAAAGCCTTAGCTTGACATTGAATCTCTCTCATTGTTTTGTCTTTCAAATCTCTTGTCCCATCAGGTTCAGGTTCTGTCCTCACTAGCACAGGATGACTTGCTTTGTCCAATCAGGAAGAGCGTGGTGGGAAGATGCTGTCCTTTTACTATTAGCTAATGTGCCACATGTCATTCCCATTTGAACCTTCTCAGTCCTGAGACTCCCAAATTAAGAATGTTATATTCCACATCTAGAACCCATTGTTTGTGGGCTTAAGCATTGTACTGCTAACTGAAAAAGATGCATGATGTATGAGGGTGAAAAATGAGTATTGTTATCATCAAAATAAGAGGAAGTGCTATGAATTCCCAGTAAAGCCATCCTCATATAAGAGGCATAAATAGTCATAATGTTAGCAATACAAATAATGTTAATGGGAAGGATATCATTAAATCGCATGTTTGTTGAACTCCATAAAGTATTTTCATTTAGCTTGTTCCATTTTTTTCTCACATTATGGCCTCAGGCAGAAAGAAGATTGTTAGCATTTCATTTTTACAGACACCAGCCTTAGTTTGATAAAATGAGTCTTTGTCCTAGTTCACCAGCACCTAAAAGGCACAGCCCGATCTTTAATCCTGAATCCGGGGATCTGTTTTCCCCACCCAATTGCCCTTCTAAAGGGATGCTGTGGTGGTGAAATTGTGTCTTCTGTTCAACAGCTCTACGCTGTGCCAGCTCTCTGATTTGACTGAGAATGATCTTTCCCATCCTTGCTGTTTCATTTGCAAACGATGGTGATAAGAGAGTATACTTCCAGGCTTTGTTTTAGAAGTTATACATCTCAGAGCATGGTAGCAGACCTGCAGTAAGCTTGCTATTGTTTTAGGGAAACTAAACTTTACCAAGAGGAACTTTATAGACACGAACAGAAGGACCCCACTGAGCTGTCATGTTATTGTGAAGACAGAGATCGGTTTGTCGCCAATGGAAGATCACCTGAGGGAAGTGGCTGTTATCATGGGGCTTTCCGAGACTTGAGTCATGCGTATGTGACTTCAGTTTCCAACAGAAAGAAAGAAGGGGACCTTGGAAAGTGAGAGTAAGAATGTTGTGATAGAACCAGTGTCTTAAAAAGATTCAATTTGTGAACATGTGTAGGCAGACTATCCTGAAGCACAGAATTCATGCAGGTAAATCATCAATCAGCAGTGTGAAACAGGCCAAACTCTAACACACGACTTTTGAATGACTTCTGACAGTGAAGTGCCAAACCAGTCCAAGTCTTCAAAATGTTACTGGCCTAGCTCTTGGGGTCATTGATCACAAGTGCACTGGTATAGATTGGGTTTGATAAAGGCAAGTGATAATCACAAATAGGTTATCAGAGTCTAGGATTCTTTGTTCCTTGCAAAAAGTCAGAGTGATAAGAAGAATCATTTTCGACAACCCAGGGTGTGCAGTTGTAATGTGTTCTCCTGCAAAGCAATTTCACACCATGTCTCTGGAGAGGAACAGATTGAACTCAATTAT
Organism: Nesogale talazaci; assembly: GCA_004026705.1. Lineage (NCBI taxonomy): Eukaryota > Metazoa > Chordata > Mammalia > Afrosoricida > Tenrecidae > Nesogale > Nesogale talazaci. Next base: position 84,878 of record PVJH01005419.1, on the reverse strand, counting down.
TCCATTTTCTCCCTTATTATTGAAATATTGAAGCGGAACCAAGATACCATCCCCACTCTCACCCCCAATTGCATGTTCTCTTGCTGATGGCATTTTGTTGATCCTTAAAATTTTTAATACGGTTGTGGAAGCAGAAGGATGTTGTTTCTGAACCCCAAAAGAGTCAGGAATCAAGAAATCATGATAGGAAGCGCATGGCACGTCAAGAAATCTCTCCCCACTGCGATTCCTTAGCAGGTTCGCAGATGGGTCAAGGAAAGAGGGGTAGAAATGCTTGACTCTGAGACACACGTGGCAGGTTCAGTATGAATTCATCTGTCATTGCTGGCAATTGAGGCCTTCTGGGTGGCTGCAGGAGTAGTGATTTTCAGACTGCCACCTTGCCTGAGTGGAAAGCCTGAGCTCAGCAGAACCTCCTGCAGAATGTATTTCACAGTGCCTGCGTAGAAAGTGCATTAAGCAAAAAAAAAAAAAAAAAGCAAAAGAAAGAATGAGAGGTGTACGTTCTCCGATTTTTTTTCAGTCCGATGGTATGCATTTCATAGGAATCACACTACCCAGCTATATCTATAAAAGGAAAAAAAAAAGAAAGGAAAAACAGAATTCATAGGAGGATAAAGAGAAAAAGGGTAGAAAGAAGTGGCAAAAGAGAGCAAAGGGAGGATCAGAGAGAGAGAGAGACAGACAGACAGACAACAAATGAAAGAAGTGAATGGGAGGGGAGAAAGGGGAAGAATAAGAGTGGAGAGACAAAATGAGAGAAGAAGAAAGAGACACTTCTTCTGAGGAATCTATGATGTTTTACTCATGGATTAATGGTCACTTATACTTTCTTAACCTGATGTTTGTGGTCCTTATACATCACACCTATCCGATCAAATACTTAGATCCATAATCTCATTTGAGCATCCAGCAAGGCTGAGGGAAGTATCACCAGTTATGGAATCAAGAGATCATTAATCAGTTAGGAGGTTCTGCATCCGAGGCAAAAACAGAGGGCCGATCATTTACAAAACTTTCTTTCAAAGCATAACATTATGGGTTAGCACACACTGTGTTTTTGGTACTCCTGTCATGCAGAGAAATCGCAGTCTGAATCCTGAGTCACGGCAGCCCTATCAGACAGAGGAGAAGTCTTCCGTAGAGTGGCCAGGGCTATAATATCTATGGGGGCAGTCTCTCACTGAGTGACTAGGGGGTTCAAACTGCCAGCCTGTGGGTGGTTAGGAACCCAGCATATAATTGCTGAGCCACCAGAGCTAAAGAGCATGCAGAATCATTCGACAGTGTGGTCATACATAGTCAAGATGCAGGAAGTTTGCAATCCTATGACAGCTCTCCTATTTAGAGCTGTTACCCGTCTATGATTGGAGTTTCTTTTTCCAGTAGGTGACATTTGCAGCAGATAGCTCCAAGGTTGATTGTGTGACTCCCCACAGCACATGGGGCAGTATGCTGAAGAAAGTACGTACCATCGTGGAAACCCTCTGGGTCCGTTCTTCTCTGTCCTGTCGTCACAAGGAATCCCTGTCAGTGGATATTCTCCAGTACATATGAGATCTCCCTTCCTTTTTAAGAACCTCAGCCCATTATCTTGAGGAATTCAATGCATATTTGGATATGCAGCCCAAGATTGATGAACTCATAAGGACGACAAGTATCATCAGGATTTCTAGATGGGGATGTGTGTGTACAGTGGTGGTGGTGCTGGGGTAGGGGTCAAAGGAAATTGTTGTCAAGGAGCTGAGGAGGGAAATCAGTGTTTGAAATTGCCATAGCAAATGTACGATTCCGCTTGATGGGGTTGAACTATGGAATGGTATGATATCTGTATTAGCTCCCAATGAGATGACTTTGGAAAAAATAATAAATAATGAATCAATGTTTTTTGGAGGTTTTTTTGGGGGGAGGGTTTAGAGGGGCATCACTGCCCTCTGGTGGTGGGAGTAGGAGGCCCAGCCTTTGCTCCTGTGGAGCCGCTGCTGGAATTGAACGTCCATCCCAGTGGGCCGCAGTCCTGCACACAACCACTACGCCACCGAGGCTCAGCCTGAATCAATGTTTTATAACATTATGATGATGATAAATCTTTGAGCATTTCTAAAGTTTGTAGTTTTTATTCCTTTTATTGGGTTTAGGGTAAGGTCTAAGGTGCACATCATCAGGTTTACATTCAATAATTATATACATTGTGTTTCAATTCATCCATTTCAATCCCTTCAGTGTCCCCCTACTTATCCCACTCTTTCCCTGGGTTTCCTATATGCAAGCGTCCATCTTTCCCCTCGTGCTGACTCTCCTTGGGTTTTTGCTGCCCTTCTTGATAGTGACTTTTTGTTATTTGACTGAGCTCTGCAATAGCTTCTCTGCATAATCTGTGTGCAGAAATATTCAGTAGCTTTGACACTTTCTGGGACAAGATGCCTTAGGTTCCTTAATGCTTTGGGTACCATATATTTAATTGAAAACATGTCTCCTGATGACTTTTATGATGAATGATATTTGGAAAGTATTATGATCTCGGATTCCTAAAAGCCTATTGCAAACAATATTCCCTGAATTCACTCAGTGTCATAGAGCAGATTGCTCACCTCAGACTCAGCGGTTCAAAACCACCAGCCTTAACAGTGAGAGAAGATGCAACTTCCTTCTTCCATAAGGAGTCCTAGTGTCAGAAACCTCAGAGGGAAGTTCTCCTCTGCTGTATATGTTCCCTATGACATCAATATGTCCTAGAAGTTCCAAACCAAATCTAAACCACTACACTCACCCTCATATTTGGGAGCTCCAAAACATTCATGGGAAAATTCAGTTATCTGTTAATTCCACTTTTTCCATGAACTTTTTGAAGCTCCACTGTAGTTATATTTCTTCTTCAATATTGGATCTGTTCTGAAAGTTAAATCTTGGCTCCAGGGGCTGAGCCCTGGTAGCGTAGCGGTTGAGTGTGGAACTGCGGGCCATTGGCTTGGCAGTTTAGATCCAGCAGCAGCTCTCCAGGAGCAAGGCTGGGCCTCCCACTCCCCCCCCCCCCCAAAAAATCTTGGCTCCAGCAATATCAATGGGTTTATTCATTTTCCCTATACCTGAAGCACCAGCAACTATATGTTAAATAGGAAACTTCATGAATTTTTACTGTATTTCATGCTTAATTTCCATGTTATTTCTGCAAAGCAGCCATTCTCAGTCAGATGGCAATGCAGAACAATATAGTAACATAATACAATGTGAGACTTTGCATGTTGTGGAAGATATTTTTTCACATATCATGGATTCTATAAATTCCCATTATGGTTAAATTTCATCTTTCCATGAACTTTTTGAAGCCCCTTGTTATATTAAAAATAGAAAATATTCTTGCATAAGGATGTGAAAGCAACCTAACTGCTCCATAGGTCACACGACTGAATTGTGAACCAGTAAAGAAGCCTGGCAGCTCCTCGCTCCTTCCTTTGACATTTTACATGTCCAGAGGAATCTTTCTGAAACACCTATTTTCTAGGAAGCCCACTCTTAGAGATGTCATTTGGTTATTTTTTGGGGGGGGCATTGCTGCCCTCTGGTGGTGGGAGTAGGAGGCACAGCCTTTGCCCCTGTGGAGCTGCTGGTGGAATTGAACCTCCATCCCAGTGGGCCGCAGTCCCACACACAACCACTACGCCACCAGGACTCTAGCCCTGAAAAGTCATTTAGAAGAGAAGGGAGCTTGTGGAGTTGAACCAGCACTGAGTCCATGGTGTTGAAGGGGATTGTCATAACACTGAGGGGAATGGAACCATTGTATCAAGAGAATACCATAAGTGGACTTTTCCAAACTTTAGCACAAGCCTTGGCTATGGGATTGTTAGCAATGGTATTGCTCCACAATATACCTGTAAAATAGGAGAAATCTGAGCAGGGGAGGAGGTTCAGATTTCTAACTATTCCCCCACCAAACTGAAGAGGACTTTTTTTTTCTCTAGAGAGCTATATACAAAACCTTTGTCTGCTAGAGAATTGAAGTGATCGAATTTTTAATGGGATGTGTAAGTATGACATTCTCTAAGATCAGGGTGCCAATCACTTGTCCAGAGGTTACCTTTTCCATATCAACAGTCTTCAGTAAAATTGTTTGGAGACTTAAGTACATTTAACTTTAGATAGCAGAAGTATTGGACATTTTCAGCAGAAAGATGTGGCAGCCTGCTTCCATAAAGAATTACAACCCGTGAAGCCCCAAGGTCCAGTTCTTCTCTGACTTGCAGGATCATGATGTACTGGATGACATTGGCTATGGTTCAGATTGGATCAGGTCTTTTTATAATTATATACTGGTGTCATTACCGTCATCATCATTATCATCATCAGTAGTATAACTTTTTGCTGGCAAAAGAGAATTGCTTAAAGAAGTAACAAATGAATTCTGTCCTTTGAAGGGATACTCAGAACCCATGTACTGTCCTTAATTACACCATTTCTTAACTTTTTTAATAGCAGATTTTCAGTTCCCATCTTTGAACCTTTGGACTTTTAAAACCCAGCACAATCCTATTTGAAGGAAGCTGGGTGGTAAATGCAGAGGCTCATTATCTAAGACTCCACACCCAGGATGCAGGATCAGGTTGTTAACTGGAGTCTGAGTTTTCTGATTGTGTAAAATGGACTTCAGTACATTTAAGAGTCACACGATTTTTAGAAAGAGATTCTTCTTTGCTGGGGCTTTCTAATCAGAGCATATCAGCAAGTCCACACAATATCTTCTAGGAATCAAAAAATCAAAGCAAGAGACATTCTAATTGTGCCACAGTCTCATCCAATCACGGGTTGTCATTGTTCTTAGGTGCTGTGGAGTCAGTTCCAACTCACAGCAATCTCATATTTAACAGACTCCACATTAAGCGGTCCTGTGCCATCCCCATAACCATTGCTACACTTGAGCCCATTCCTGCAGCCACTGTGGCAATGCATCTCATTGAAGGTGCTGTTCGGGGTTCCCTGCTACCAACCAGAGAGCACGTGCACACACTCTCACCTTGCACAGGGAATGCTCATCTCACAAAGAGAGTAGACAGGGAAGGTTAGCTTCACTAGTGGATACCGTTTCCGGTGGTAAGTGGGTTCATCCCAAATACAATCAGTGCAGGGCACATGCCTATGCTCACCCCTTCTCTGCATCAAGAAAGAAGCCTGTCCCCTACCTCTTAGAAACAGATGCAGAAAAGGGACTGACCAGGTGTCTATGGTGGTCCTGCATGTGTATGGTACAGGCAGTTATTGTGTACATAGAACAGGGTGGGGGGTGAGTAGCTTCTCTGGTAAGAAGAAACCAGAAGGGACAGTATCTTGGGTGGAAGACCTTTATATAGGCAGTCTAGCTACAAGGCATAGGCACATACTTTCCTAAAAAGAGGATCTTGTTCCTTTTGCCTTGCCCCCTATTTTCCCACACATGATGAACTCCACTAGGAAGCAGTGGTTCCTGAGGACATGTTCACAATACATGAGACAGTCTTACCATCTTTCGTCTAAGGAACATTATTACTATAAGTTTTCCAAGAGAGCTTAGTCTGTTCTGGTAGCCCATGATATTTTCAACATTCATTTCCAATACCATAGTTTAAAGGCATTGATTCTTCTGTCTTTGACTTTTCCATTCTACTTGCTCAAGCATAGGGACCATCATGAGAATGCTGCAGGACTGGGCAGTATTTTGTTCTGTTGGGCAGGAGGTCCCACTGGGTCAGGACCTACAAGATGACACCTGGTAACAACAGCAAGAGTTCCGGACTTTTATTTTTATTATCGCTCATTGATCATCTAATTGTTCCAACAATTTGATAATGTCAAATAGTGGATTTACTTTTTAAGGGCAAAATAGGTGAATTGTGAATGATCTTTGGAATATGGGAGAAATTTGAAAGTGCGTTACACCCTGAGGTAAGACTGCTGTCATGGAGGGGCAGATTTGGAAGCAACTGCATGCGAGTGCATTCAGTGTAGGCTATATCCTGCTACTAGGTGATTTCTAAGCTTGGATCTTACAAATTAGTTCATCAAATAGTTACAGCACATTCTAAAGTAAACAAATCTGACTGAGAGTGAGTTGATTATGCCTTATAATGCCTCTTTAGGACAGAGTACAACTGCCCTGTGGGTTTCTAAGACCGTAACTCTTTACTGGAGTAGACATGCTTCATCTTTCTCCCAGAGTGCCTGGTGGTTTCACACAGTGGATCTTGTGGTTAGCAGCCCAATGTATCACTTGAGATGTGCCAATGATTTCAAAAAGGTCTCTCCATCTCCCAACTCACATTATCCGGATGCCATGCCCCAAACAGAACCACTTGCATCAAATCATTTCTGTCTCTTTGTGCCCCACGTGGGGTTTCCAGGATTGTAACTCCTTAAAGAATCAAGGAGCCTCATTTATCTCCCATGGAGTAGTTGCTTGATTTAAATAACCTTGCGATTAGCATCCCAGCATGTAAGACACAGCATTGCCGGCTAGTGGATCTAATGCCTGGGTAGATATCTCTATGGGACGTCTCAACAAAGGGGGTGTATGTTTTACTTTGAGATTTCATTCAGTAAGCCCATCTTCTATTTTCACACCTTGGATGCATCGACAATCAGTACCTGTTTTTGGATCTGGAAGAAACTAAAACGGATCTCAAAAATCAAATATCTTGTCACCAAATTAATTACTTATCCATCATGCATGGCCCTTTTGTCTAACAATGTAACCTTATGTGAATGCTTGAAAGATCTCAGTACCCTATGATCTAGTCTCTAGATACACATGGAGATTGTCAAGTGTTTGGGGATAAAAGGAAGGCAGGAGTTTAAAAGAGAATTTTTCATGTCCAGGGGGAAATTACAGGGTAGAAGAATTCAGAGTGAGGAGAGTTTGAAATGCCCCCTTGAGAAAAATCTCTGCCCCTTAACAGGAATGCTGAGGACACTTCCTGGTTGTTCTCTTTGACTCCCTTGATTCTTCTACTTCCAAACTGTCAGCCTAGAGGTGGTTGGGGAAATCACAAAAGTAGCTATAATATGCAACAAAGTGTTGGCATTACAAAGAGAAGAAGAGGAGACACCTGGAGCCAGGTCAGACCCAAGAAGCAGACCTACATCTAAAGGAGATGCTTCAGGAAGTCATGTCAGCAAAGAGACAGAGAGGGCATCTTTTTACATTTCTGAGAAAGGATAAGAGCATCTAGAATGCAGAGAAGAGAAAATAAGCCAGTACTGGGTTTTCTGCAATATCTGAAATGTGATGTTCTCATTGAATGAAGAAATATCACCTTAGATTAGAGGTTTTCCAAACTTCCTGTATTCTGATTGCTTGAGAAACTTATAAGGGGCATGGTGAGTAGTAATCTCTCTCTCTCTCTCTCTCTCTCTCTCTCTCTCTCTCTCTCTCTCTCTCATCCATCTATCTTCTATCATACATTTATCTACATATCTATCTGAAAATGCTTTGTGAAAAAAAAGTGTCTGTAAAAAAAAAAGGAGTACAAAGATAATGAAAATTTCCAAGGAGTGTTTGAAATCCTCTCAGAGCTACCTAAACATGTGTTTTTTAATTCCCCAGGAGTATGCTGCAGAAATATCAGTAAGGTAATAAGTAACTTGATTTATTTCATTTTCACATAAAGGGCATTTGGGTAACAATAAAATAGCACTGTTCACTCATTGGGGCCATGGTGGTTGAATGCATTCTGCATTGGGCTGCAGACCACTGGTCAGCAGTTTGAAACCACTGATCCCTCCATGGGAGGAAAAATAGGTTATCTACTCATGATAAGATGTACAATCCTAGAAACCCACATGGGTAGTTTTATTTTGTTCTACAGGGCCCCCATCAGTTGGACTTGACTCTATGATAGTGAGCTTTGTTGCTGTTGATTAGTTTGTTTGAATTTCACTCCTTGTTATTGAGTCCTACTAAGTTGGCTCTATCCTAAAGTTGAATTTTCAGTCATTTTATTGGGGGTTTGTACAGCTCTTATCACAATCCAAACATCCATCCATGTGTCAAGCACGTTCATATATATGTTGTCATCATCATTTTCAAATCGTTTTATTTCTATTTTAGCCCTTGATATCAGCCCCTCATTTTTTTATCCTTCTTCACTCACAATCCCTTGATAACTTATCATTTTTTCATGTCTTAAACTGACTGATGTCTCCTTCACCCACTTTTCTGTTGTTTGTCCTCCAAGGGGCTATATGTACATCATTATAATCTATTTCCCTTTTTATTTCCCCACTTTCCCCTTACCCTCCTGGTATTTGCTACTCTCCTTACTGGAGACAGGTGATTATCTGTCTTGAATTCCCCATGTTTTCAGATCTTTTCTGTACTGGTATACATCTTTGGTCTAGCTGGATTTGTAAGGTAGATTTGGGATGATGATAGTAGGGGAGAGAGGCAGAAGAAGCATTAAAGAACTACACGAAAGTTGTCTGTTTCACCAGTGCTATCCTGCACTCTGACTGGCTCGTCTCCTCCCTGGAGCCCTTTTGTAAGGGGGCCTATTTTTTAAAGGATATTACTTTACAGAAAAGGTATGCCTGACCCAAACAAAAGTATTTTCAATTGTCTCACATGGATGTGAAAATTGTGCGTTGAATAAGGACTACCAAATAACAATCGATTCATTTGAACCACCAAGTTGGTGAAGAGTACTGAAAACATAAGAACAATTGTGACTTTGGCACAGGCTGGGTGATATTTCATCTTGTAGTGCATATACATAGGAACCCCCCAATATCTACAGGTCTATTCTCCATCCCAATAGGCTGTAGTGTCATACATATAATAGCTACAGTGTAGGGGCATAAACTCATTTGGCCAACCACCTTCATTTCATAAAATTAAATTTAAACGCTCATACTATAGCCCATCATCTCAGAAAAAGTGTGAATATCTGCTTTTGTAACCTCCCCCTGAATCTTTCCAGGCCCCACCAGAAGGTGGTATCACCTGCATTGGGAAGCATTGTACTAGAGTCAGAAACCTTAGAGTGTCTCTAGTCCTCCTTTCTCAGTGTCCATCCACCCTATTCATGCTCCTTCGACACAGCTCAGAAACCTTCTTTCCACCTTCATTGTCACTGCAACTGCCTTGATTTCTGCATTCCCCATGGGGTCGCATGTTTACATTGAAAACTTCCGATCTTTAGTCATGTTCCACTCCCATGTGCTCATCCCTGAGGAAAATGTTGAAGTGTCGATGTGCTTCTCTCTTTCCACCACTTGAAATTACTTTGGGTTGTATTACAAGGTGAAGAGTCAGGGCGCAGTGATTTCACCACTCCCGTGAGCTAGCCATGCTCTCCTCTCTGAACTCAGACCACAATACGTAAACAGTAAAGTTCTAAACCCAAGGAGCATAGATTATTTTCTCAAATCTGGCATTTAAGCTCTCTTGACCTCGCAGTACACACAGCTTCCTCATTTATGCCACAAGGATGATGATAATAGCTCCTCAGCCTTGACTATTGTTCATGAATATACATAAGGGCTTGACTAAACATAAATATCATTACTTTTCACTATTCCCTGCCGTGGACCTTCACATCCTTGAATATTTCTTACTCCCTCAGGTTTTTACTTGTACAAAAAAATGAAAATAAATATATTATGCTCCATTTAAATCTTATCTTAAATGATACTTTATGGGAAATTACTTTCTGACTCAAGAATTTCATGACCTGATCTCCACCCCAAACCCTTTGTTTTCAGGATCTTTTCTTTAATTTCTTACTAATTGTCTTGTACTGTTTTATTATAACACTTATTGCTATACTTGGCTTACCTATTAACCCATATGAAGTGCATATTCCTTGAGGATATTTCAGCACAGCTGAATGCTGGACATGCAATCAATGGATGGCTACATAGGAATCATCAAAAATGGTTAAGAGTACAAAGCAGAATTGAAAGCTAGGGAAGCTTTGCCACATCAATGGGAATACTACGACACATCAAGGAGGAACAAGTTTGATCTCTATCCATAGCAGGGTAGCCAATTGTCTAATGAAGCTGAAAGTTCAATGAAATTTAATCTAGAGAGTGGAGAGTCTCGTGCAAGTTCTCAAATTGAATCAGACCTGAAGGACGATGGGATACAGAGATTTCAATACAGTGTGAGCATGGGTTGAAAAGAAATACTGTGGAAGTGGGATGGCGAAGGTAATGAAGAATTTAGGTGAACTCACCAAATCTGACTCGAGACCCAAAGGGTCAGGAAGATTCAGGAGACTATTTCCTGTGTAAGTAAGAATCCGAAACCGATATAAGACACACAATATACTTTGAATGCAGTCTATGACACACAATGGAGTTTGAGTGCTGCAGTTTTAAAAGTGAGGCAAATAAGGCACTCTCCATATATCTAGCTTTTAGCATACTTATTAGAGTACTAGTTGGCTAATATTCTACTACCCTGTTAACCAACTTGGCTAACCAACTGGAAGAGAACCACATTTGCACCCATTCCAAAGAAATATGCTTAAACTATCAAACAATATCCTTGATAACACACACCAGTACAATTTTGCTTCAGATCATTCAACAATGTGTGCAGCAGCACACTGACAGGTTCCTGTCAGAAGTTCAGGTCAGATTCAGAAAAGGACATGCAACAAGGCATTGCATTACTGATGCCAGCTGGATCTTAGCTCAAAACACAGAATACCAGAAAGATGTCTTTTTTTTTAATCATTGACGATGCAAAGGCGTTCCACTGCTTACCCTACTAAACTGTGAGTAACCTTGAGAAAAATAGGAATTCCAGAGCACTTCTTTGTCTTTATTGGGAACTTGTACATGAACACAGATGCAGTTGTGCAAATGGAATAAGGGAATGCTGAATTGTTTAAAATCAGAAAAGGTGCACATTGGCATTACATGCTCTCACCATAATTGTTTAATGTATATGCTGAGCAAATCATCAAAGAAACTGGATTATATGAAGAAGAAGATTAGAGGAAGTCTTATTAACAACCTGTGATATGCAGATGGTACAACCTTTCTAAAAGTGAGGAACAACTGAAGAATCGGCTGATGAAGATCAAGAATTCAATATGGATTACGACTCAGTGTAAGGAAGACCTAAATCCTCACAATTGCTCAAATAGGTAACATTAGTATAAATGAAGAAAAATCTGAAGCTGTCAGATTTTGCTTTGCTGGGATCCACAATCAATGCACATAGAGGAAGTAGTGAATTTATGTATTGCATTACATAAATCTGATGCACCAAACCTCTTTAGAAAATAGAAGAGCTAGGATGTTTCTTTGAGGATCCAGCCATGACCTGAGCCATGGTATTCTCCATTGCATCATATGCACGTGAAAGTTGGGCATTGAATACGGAAGGTCATCGAATAATCGATGCATTTGAATTGTGATGCTGGAGAACATTGAAAGCACTATGGAGAGCAAAAAGAACAAACCACTCTGTCTTGAAAGATGTGCTTCTTGGAGGCAAGGATGGAAAAACTTTGTCTTGCATATTTTGGACATGGTATCATGTCCCTGGGGAAGGACATCATGCTTGGTAAAACGGAAAGGCAGGGAAAAAGAGGTCGTCCCTCAATGAGATGGATTGACCCAGGGGCTGCATTCATGGGCTCAGGCAAAAGAACAATTGTAAGGATGGCACAAAACCGTGCAGTGTTTTGTTCTGTTGTGCTTAGGGTGTCTATAGGACAGGGCTGACCTGATGACAACCCAACATGAACAAGAAGTAGTGCCAATGGTTAATGCTCTTGGATAATAACTCAGAGGTCTAAGGTTCAGAGACATACTGAAAAAAAAACTATGAAACACACATGGTGCTATTCTGACACACCTGCTATCACGAGACAGGATTGACTCAAGGACCTGAGGGTATCCTGATGATGTGTTAGGATGCTAACTTCAAGGTACACAGTTCAAAACCACCCACTCTCCCCAGGAGAAAGGAGGCTTTCTACTCTCATAGACAGTTATTGACTCAGAAATTCATAGGGGCAATTCTACCATGGCTTACAAGGTCACTATGAGTTGTAATTGATTCAATAGCAGAGTGTTTGATTTTCAGTTTGAGTTAAGTTCAAGATAGTTTTTTTTTTATATTTTTCTTCGAACTAGAGATCTTTCATATTCTTGGTAATTATGTTTCCAACTGTGTTCTCCTGCTAGTTAGGTTTTTTTGATGGATTATGGTAATTCTTAAAAGAATAGGTTCAAAAATTAGCATAGCAAGCTTAAGAAAATACCTCATGAGGGAGGGTATAATTGACAAAAATTATAACAAGAATGTTATTTGTGTAAAAATATATTATGCAATATTGAAGACTCATCCCAATTCTAGCAAGGATAGTTCAGCTCTCAACATTGCAAACAGCTCTTGCATTGCTTATGTACTCATTTATTCTGGCTTGTCTGGCATATTGGAAGCATGCCAACCTAGCTATATTGAATAACATTTTCCCGAATTGTACCCCTTGCATAGTTTTGTTGAGAGTGGATGACAAGTGGGATTCTTATGAGATTGAAAGGCAAAAAGGAATCAACGTCTTTCAAAAAGCCCCTATGTTTGTTTGCTGATCTGCTGATTTACATCATGGAGGGGAACCAGCAGCTACTGTTCCTTTCATACTTCCAACCCCTGTCACCGGGGCAGGTATATGTGTTATGCTCTGTGATACAGGGTACTAGGTTCTGCAAGGTACTCATCTCACAAGTGACAAATACAAAGAAAAAATTGATATAGTTTCTTCATATTCTCCTGGATTCTAGATCATGCTTGTGATGTTTTTGATAATGTCTGTGTTCTATTGGGTCAAATTTCTTAGAAATGGGCATAAGTATGGGTTTTTAACATTCAATTGACCAGGTAGCTGTCTTCCAAATTTCTTGCAAAGATGTTTGAACTTTTCCAGAGTTGTCTCCATGTGTTGAAACATTTGCATTGATCTGCAGTTAATTTCTGGATCTTTGTGCTTTTCCCATACCTTCAGTACAGCTTGAAGAGCCCTGAGGCCACAGTGGTTATATATCAGGTTGCTAACCACAAGCATAGCAGTTCACAACCATCAGACTAAAGAGAGAAAGTCTAAAGAAACTCACATGGACACTTTTACCCTGTCCTGTAGGGTCACCATGAGTTGGAATTGACTTGATGGTGGTGAGTTTGTTTTTTGGTCAGCATAGCTTGAACTTCTTTCTCTATTATATGTCAATTCTTGAACTGATTTAATACTTGTGATTATATTTGAACGATGACTTTAAAAAAAATCATTTTATTAGGGGATCATACAACTCTTAGGACAATCCATACATGCACCTGTTGTATGCAAAGCACATTTGTTTCTTTGATGCCATCATCCCTCTCAAAACATTTTCTTTCTATTAAAGCCCTTGGTATTGACTCCTCCTTTTTCCACTCCCTTCCCGCTCCCTCCTCCCACATAAACCCTTGATAATTTCGAAATTATTATCACTTTGTCATATCACACATCGTCCGATGTCTCCCTTTGTCCATTTCCCTGTGGTCCCTTGTACTCCAGGGAGGAGCTTGTGTGTAGATCCTTATAATTGATTTCCCTTTTCTCTTTCACCTTCGCCCCTGCCATCCTCCTGATGTCAGCACTCTTCCCACGGATCCTAAAGGGGTCATCTGTCTGGTTCCTATGTGTACAAGTGCACATCTGTCCTCTGGTCTCACTGAATTTGTAAGATAGAATTCAGATCATGATAATTGGTGAGAGGAAGCATTTTAGAACTAAAGGAAAGTTGCATATTTCATCATTGCTATATTGTACCACGACCAGCTCACGTCCTCCCCAGACCCTAAGAGAATGCCACTCCTCCTGCAGATGGACTTTGGGTCCCCAATCTGTACTCCAATCATTTATAATGGTATAATTTTTAGTTTTTTAATGTCTGCTACCTGATCACTTCGACGCCTCCTGGTCACGTAGGCTGATGTGTTTCTTCCATGTGGGATTTCTTGCTTCTGACCTAGATGGATGCTTGTTTACTTTCAAGTTTTTAAGACCTGAGACACTATATCTTTTTGTTTGTTTGTTTGTTTGTTTTTGGGGGGGCATCACTGCCCTCTGGTGGTCGTGGGAGCTACCCAGTGCTGTTCCTCAGAGCCACCCCTAGATTTGAACCGCCAAGCCTGCGAGCCGCAGTCCCTCACTCAACCACTTACGTCACCGGGGCTCAGCCTGACACTATGTCTTTGGTAGCTTCATCTTTATTCACTACAATTGCTTATGCACACCTTTGTCTTCAACAATCATATCAGGAAGGTGGGAACACAATGGAATGGTTTTTGATCTTTGATACCTGATAACTGCTTCCATTGATACCTTGTGGTCAAACAGGCCTGCGTGGTTCTTCCATGTGGACTTTGTTGCTTCTGAGCTATATGGTTGCTTGTTTATTTCCAAGGCTTTAAGATCCCAGACACTATATCTTTGATAGCTGGGCACCATTAGCTTTCTTCACCACTTTTGCTTGTGCACATATTTGTCTTCAGTGATTTTGTCGGGAAGGTGAGCATCAAGGAATGTCAATTTAATAGAACAAAGTGTACTTGCATTCAGGAAATATTTGAATGGAGGTTCAATATCCATCTGTTGCCTTAACACTAACCCTATAAGTATATGCATGTAGATCTATTTGCCTATCAACATATATAAATATATTAACCTATGTTCATACTTTTATTTAGACCTCTGTAAATGGCTCTTTCCTCACAGTTCTTTCCTCTATTTCATATTAATTTTCTCTTGTCCCACCATCATTCTCAGTCTTCATTTGGGTTTTAGTAATTTTTCTCTGCTACATTACTCTTGATCAATCCCTATCAGACCTCTTACATCCACCTTGTAACTGATTTTGGATCACTTATTTTTTCCTTGTCCCTGGGATGGTCAATGCTACCTCCTTTCCCCCATCTTCATCTCTCCCCAGAACCATAATTCCCATCATCTTCACCTCCAGACTGTTCATCCAGTTTATCTTATATAGATAGACTTGCAGAGATAATAACATGTACAAACACCCCAAGATGTCTCAAGATGAGGCAACAAAAGAAAACAAAAGGATGACAAGAAAAAAAGTATCTGGAAAAAATATATAAATAAGTAAATAATAATAATAACAGCAAAAGAAAAACCTGAAAATAGTTCAAGATCTGTTCATTGACCTTCAGGAGTGTTTCCCAGTTGAGTCAGATGCAATGCCACATCCTGGTCCCAAAGTATATCCTTGGCACTCTCTGGGGAACTTCTTGCCATGTTCCTCTTGCTGCTCTGCTGCATGCCCTTGCCTTGGTGTGGTGAGGTCAGACTGGGTAGACTCCTGACTCTCTTTCTCTAGTGGAACAATAACCTTTTTGGAACAATAATGATAATTCTTTTTGGAATAATAGCTATATATTTCCATCTTTTTCTTTTTAGTGTTTTGTTTCATTCAATATTTGCCCATAGACTCCATCTATATTATAACTCAAAGTTTAATTTTCCCTTTAATTATTTTGGTTTGAGAAATGTTAGATATGTTCATTCCTTTTGGTTTTCTAACTCCCAAGTTTTAGCACATTTCTTTATAATGCTTTGCTTTATGTTTTTGTGTCACTCTTTGAAGTTTTCTCTTCAATTCTTTAATTTCATTATTTCTTCCTCCCACTGTAGTTGTTCTTCATTCAAAACCAAGTTTCAGAATCTCTTTGGGCTTCCATTTTGGTCTTTCTTTCCTGTTCTTTGTTTTCTTCATATATGGTATACTTGATATGATTCCACAGGGTGTCTGCTTTTCAACCATTTGTGTTCGATGTGTCAAGCCTATTGAGATGGTCTCTAAATTCATGTGGGGTATACCCAAGAGGTCATATGTTGGTGATCAGAAATTTGTATTCATTTTCTAAGCTTCAACTTGAACTTAAGGTTTCTTTGGATCCTTAACTTTGTTTTGACTGATGATTTAAGCTTCCCCATCAATGTCTTATACACCTATTTATCAACTTGAACCCTATTGATTCCAGCAGACATTGTCTGTGTAGCTAAGGTTTTGTTCCAAAATGCTTTTTGTGATGAATATATCATTGATAATGTAAAAATATAGGCCATATTTTTTGGGTTTTTTTCTATCAACAAGGAATATGTTCCAAGTACTAATCCAATTTCTATTGTCTCTAATTTTCACATTCTAATTAGCTGCAATTATCAATGTCTCTTGGTTGTATGTTTGAACAATCTCAGACTGCAGATGTTGGTTAAATTTTTTATATTTTCTTTATTTTTGGCATCTGTGGTTGGTTCATAATGTAAAATAATAATCTACTGACTGATTTTTCTCATAGCATTTGAACATTATCCTATGACGGACAGCATTGCATGTTAGAATAGGTTTTTCTACAACTTCTTTTAAATACTTTAAATGACACAGTCCCACTTTATGTTGTCTCTCACAGAATCATAAATCATGTCATCGTCCCATTGAAGAAGGTTAACATCAGTCAACGTCAGTTCATGAGTGTTTAGGACATGGAGCTTTCTGTATTCCATTTCATTTTGATAAATTTCAATGTTCCTAGAGTCATACTTCCAGCATTCCACATTGGGATCATGAATGGGTGCGTGTACCTTTTCCTTTCACATTGATTCATTACACATAATCACATAAAAGTTTCATAAAAAAGTTTGACACCATGCATATCCTTATGGGTGATTCTACTTTGCAGCTGTAACTATTTCCCAGTTGTAGTTTGGCCCTATAGCAGACAACATTCCATTGTGATTTATAAGGTTTATTATATTGGGCATATTTTAAAAAGTAGATTAAAATTCAAGGTCTGTTGTAGCCTGGACACTCTGAGTAAAACCTGTGTGCCATGGAGTGGGGTGTGTGTGTGTTCCTTGCTGATATTACAAGTACTTTTGATAAACCTCCTATCAGAAGGACAGAGTAAGCTGCCACAGTGGGACACACTGACAGATGAGTAGTGGTAAATCCACACACACCTATGAAGGGATTTCAAAATGTTTGTGGAAAATAGAATGGAAAGACAAGGTTTGCTCTCTCCCCCCCCAACTACTTTCAAGCTCTCTCGCATGCATTTATAAGCTTCTAGTGATTATTTTTCTCTAGTTGAAGTAATAGATCTTTGCCTTCATTTTTCTTATTTAGACTCTATTTTTGAACACAGAATAAAAAAGCCCCAGTTGCTATTTAGCTACACTTTAAGTATCACACAATTCCTTACTCCTCATTATCTTCAGATTCTGGAATTCATCCCATTCAACAACAACAATATTAGCAACAGTGATTAGAAGCCATGTTTGGCTAAACTCAAAGGTATTAAAAAATGAAGGTTCACGGTCAGATGTTTCAAGAATAACAAGTAATTGGGACCTCTAATAACTTATAAGAGAGTCCACCCACTTTAGTGACACTTTATTCAACATTAAGATCCTGCTTTAGGCAGATAAGTGAGGTCATTTACTGACAACTAAAGACTAAATCTATGTATTTTTTTCTCAAGTTAATCCTCTAGAAGACTTAAGACTGTTATTTTGCTCCTCTTCAGTCATTTATTCTCCACGCTTACTATCCTCAGCTCCTTCTACTACTCTGGTTCCATATGGAATGTTTCAGAGCAGCCCCCAAGAATTTCTTTTTTTATAGTTTTTGTTTCCTCTTCAAGAAAAAGTCACATGAGTCCATCTAAACTCTTACTAGCCCACCTAGAGTACTGCCTCACTGTGCATTCTTACCATATTACTATAAAATATTGAGGCATACATTCAACACAAAGTACTTAGTATATCTGACATTCCAGTCATTTATCAGAATGCAATATGATCATGTAAACTTCCAGAATGGCCATAAAGCAGGGCAACAACCAGTTGGAGAAGCTTTGAGTTGATTTGTGACGATCTTGTTGAGTTGCTTAGTTGTGATTATAAATAATAAACTCCCCAAACATAATGAAGTAGTAACTGACAATAGAGAATCAATAATGCATGAAAACTTCTCTGTGATTTAGTGATATTTAAGCCATATCCACACTGCAGGTTTCAAAGCGTGCTTGGGAATCACATTCAATACTCAAGCAGTGATTGTGTTTACAATACTACTGTGAAGGATGAGGGCATTCACACAGTTCACAACCATGCCTTAATAATCACCAAGATGACTTTCTCCTTATGGGTTAGAAAAAGATACTAGATGGGTTCGCTAATTTATGCTATGGTTTTTCAACTGCACCAAATAATTCTTCTTCTTCTTTAAATAGTGCTTTTGTCAGCTGAGCCCAGTGGCGTTAAGTGGTTGAGTGTGGGACTGTGGCCCACGGGCTTGGTAGTTCAAATCCAGTGGCGGCTCTCAGGAGCAGGACTGGGTAGTGCCCATGACCACCAGAGGCAATGATGCCCCCCCCCCATCATTTATAAAGTTGTTTTATAAAGTGGTCAAGCCCTAAAGAGATAGAAATGGGTTGAAGATTTAAGGAGTTGTAGGGACAGTGGTGGAAGTTTGAAACCACCAGACACTCTTCCAGGGAAAGATGAGGTTTCTATGCGCATAAAAACTTACAGTCTTGAAAACTCTTTCTTATAGGGTCACTCTGAGTCAGAATTGCCTCAGTGGCAGTAGGTGTGGTTAGGGTTGCTTTTGGAGGACAAGTAGAATCTCATGCCACTCTTAGGTTAAGATTATTTTATATGTGTCACACCAAATTGTTCAGCCATTTAATTACTTTCTAAGATCTCGCTACTTATAAAACCCCATTTATGATCATTTCTTTTAGCTTCATTCATGATCCATCTCTTGTGTCATGTTTGAAATCTTGCTGTTTTGTTGTTTCTTTAAATCTGCTATCAAAGCGCAAAGGCATTGTGTGATTAACATTGAACTCTGATCAGCAAGAGGAGCGGTTCAAATCCACCAACTTCTGAATGGGAGAAAGGAAAAATCACTCAGGCTTGTAAATATGTAGTCTCACAAACCCTATGGAGAGTTACTGTGAGTCAGAATCAACATGATGGCACTGAGGATTGCTTTTATGGGTCAAAACCTCAACCTAATCCAACAGTTCTCCTTGCGTCGACTCAAGACCACTCCAAGTAAACTTTTAATGCCTCCTCAGTGCTTTTGACGGCTGATTTCATTTTCCCAGAATAGATCACCAAACCTTTCTTGAACTCCCAACCGTTTGGCGACTGACTGAGGGTGTGAAGTACTGGCACCACCAGGAACATTGTCTGAACACAAGCCTTACACCATTGTGCCTGCTCCTGCAGTATGCACTGCTAAGTCATCCAGGCGAAAAATGGACAACCACAAAAATAGTAAGCAGAAGAACCACAATAAATATTAAGAGAGGCATGCCAACGGGAAACTCCATATCTAGTTGATCTCAAAGAGAATGAGACAACGGACTATGGAATGAACAAGCACAAGAAAACACAAACTCACTAAATAATGCCAAGACTACCAGTGGTAATTCCTAGACATTGACCACAAGCAATTCTGCACTGGATGGTCCATTTTCTACTTAAAACCCGAAGTTCCACTTCTACAGGTAGGGGAAAGATGAATTACATCAACATATATAAAACTATAAGTGTGAAGCTTGCTTAGGAAGTTCCTGCAGGGTTCTCTCCAAAATAAATCTGAGTGACAAAGGACAGTTTGTCGTAGTAATGTGCATAAGAAAGCAGAGAGACCCCCGATTTTCAAGGTCATGGATCTATTAATGTGGGGATGATGCTCAGAGAATAGAAAGTATAATAGCTTCAATTTACTTATCCCAACATTGCCTTTTATCGCAGTTCGTCCTTTCCCTTTCAGCCAAATGAATTTCTCCAATAAAAGGATTCTAAGAAATTCACACAGGCATGAAGTTAGACATGAAAGGTTTTCCATTTTCTTAAAATTGCTTCCTTGCCCCTGATGCCATTTGAAGCAAATGAGGCGACTTGCAGAGCATGGTCTGTGCTGTAGCACAAGGACAGGTCAGTCAATGAAGGGTCTCAGTCACTGTCGGCTGACTTGCAAGGTCTTCTGGAAGGATGCCAATAGGTAGTGTTTGAACTTTGAACCTCCTGAATCCCTTATCTGGGTATACAAAAGTGGCTTAGTCTGCATTTTGTAGTTCTGTTTAAAGATTCTCACACTGATTGCTTTGACCATTGTTGAATTTACCTGCACTCAAGGAGACTCCATACACAGGGCGGCAAAATGGATACATGGTTTTCCTCATGAATGGACATGTGAAGATTTACTGGTCAAAACTAGATCCAATGGCATCAAGTGGCTTCCAGTTGACAGATTCCAGTGTAGAACTGTACGTATAGGGTTTTCAAGTCTAATCCTTAAGGGAGAATACTATATCTTTCTTTGGCAAAACAGCTTCTGAGTTTGAACCACTGGCATTTTGATAAGCAGTGGAGTGCTTCATTGCCAAGTTTTATATGACACCATCAAAGAATTCTCTCGCTTTCCTTCAGATTCTTGCTTGTCTATTGTATCTTCTTGAAAACATAGCATGAATTTACTACTTTCCTCCTTAATCTCATTCCTGAAATTCCAAATAATATAAATTTAAACACCTTAATTCAGTGAACAAGTATCTTCATAATTACAATCTGGAATCATCTCACTACAACCTTCCCTGGTTTAAAGAATGTGAAGTGTTTGCAATGTCCCCATAACTAAGACAACTCTTGGAAGCCAAGTAATGCTTATATGAAGTAGATGACTAGAGATGACTCCTTGCCCTTCCTCAGTATTTTAAATGGATGATTGTTAGTTTGATCTGGAATATAACTCTTTCAAAGAGTACAATCCTGGAGGCAAACAATGTTTTTTTTTTCTTTTGTGTCTGTGGGTGTGTCACAGTATTTTTTGCTGCAACATTTTTAATAGGCTGAGGGTAGAATCAACCTCAATGGCCATCCACTAATGAATGTATTACTAAAATGCTGTATAAACATGCAAATGAATATTGCTTAACCACAAAGAATGAAGTCCTGGTGCAAGTTACAACATGGAGGAAGCTTGCCATGATGGACAAACTAAGTAAGAAACTGGAGGACAAATACTAGATGGTATCACTTGAAATGAGCAAGGGTATAGAAACCCAAGGTGCTTAGTGGTTACCAGAGCAAGTGGAGGAGCCCTAATGGCAGTAATTACATGATGGGCTGCCAATCAAAAACCAGCAGTTCAAAACCACCAGTCATTCTGAGGGAGAAAGAGAAGGCATCCATAAACAGGTGTAGTTTCAGAAACCCACAAGAACAGTTTCCTCCGGCCCCACGTGGTTTCCATGGTCAGAATCAACTCGATGGGAGTAAGTTTTTAGTTAGAAGCTAGAGGGAGTGGATATGTGCTTTGACTATATTATAGATAATTCATGGTACTGGAACCATCTAGAAAAAGTGACAATGGTCATAAACTTTTGGAATGTCATGAATGAGCACATAGAGAATTAGGAAACATGGTACATAGCAGCTCGTCAAGCATGTGCATTACGAATTGGGCTGCTAACTGCAAGCTTGACAGTTTGAACCCCCAGCTGCTCCTTGGGAGAGGGCAGAGGCTTCCTGCTCCTGTTTAAGACATACGGCCTTAAACATCTATCAGCAGCAGTTCGACTTGCCCCGTGGGGTCATGGTGAGTTGGAATCACCTTGTTAGTAGTGAGTTTTGTTTTGTTTTAGAAACTCTTATTTGGTTTAAAGGTGATGTGGCAGTCACCGAATCTGGTGTCAATTTGAACATTAAGAGTGTAGGGGTGGAGTCTAGACTGTCAATCTGGAGATAGCCAATGAAACCTCTGTGTGGCCATGGCCTTCTCTTGAGAATGCTGGGAAATGTGGAACTTCCTTCCTGGAGGCAGGGGGCACCATCTCTAGACACCCATTCCATGGGCAACATTGCCGCTGACAAGACACATGGCAAAATAGACCCTGAGCCCTGGAAACTGGAGGAGCCACAGGGAGGAGGAGACCCTGCCAGCACTGAGATGTCACTGGATACACAAGACTCTGCACCCACTGCCTGTGGTTATCCTCTATTATTGCATGTGTTTTGTGAGTCTGAAGAGGACTTGTAGATTGGTATTGGACATATGGGCTAATATCAGACTTAGGACCTTGGACTGGACTGGACTGGGATGCTTTCTCAATGTTCAATTGCTCTTGTATATTAACCTCTTTCTTATACCTATATGCATGTTTATGAATTTGTTTCTCTAGTCTACCTAGACTAACAGATGTGATTTTAGGGATAGTTTTTGTTCAAGGTTTAAAAATTATCTCAGGGCAGTAGATTATTTGGTCCATTCAGTATCATTGGTTTTAAGAAGTCTACATTTCAGAAGGATTAGGAAATTCATTCTCAAATTCCATCCTTTTGATCAGGATCTGTCTATTCAATTCTTGATCAAAATATTTAGTAGTAGTTATTCATTTAACCAGATACTTGGTCATAGTTAATGTATCATATCCTTAGGAAGGTTCCTGAATTCTTCCTCAGTTGTGGTTACTGCTTGCCTACCTTCTTTCATCTTTCCTGTAGAAGTTTCATATACTTGGATCAGTTGCTTTCTTTCATTTCTTAACAGCTTTATGCAACTCTCCTAGGTGGAGAAAGTTTAGCGCTGTATCTTTATGTCCTCTGTATTGTTGTATAGAAGCAAATAAACTTTCAGTTGATGTTTTCTAGGTCAATGAAATAAATAAATGAATGAGATCTCAATAAAGTTGTTAGTCTTTTGTGATACAAACAGGGAATCAGTTACTCACTAAACCATTGGCAGTTTGAGTTCACACATACACACATATCTACATACACACATACACACATATATATATACTTACAGACAGACATACAGATACTACATACAAAAACATATGAACAGCACGCACATAAACACATGGACAACACACACATACACACACAAAGCAGTGACATGTACTCATCCACAGTTGGAAACATTGACACATCCTTAAATATACCCCTGGTATCCCAGCAAGTATAGTTCCTTAATCATTTTTTTTAAAGCTAGCCCTTGTAGTCTCAATACAAACAATTTCGATTTTAAATCCTATTTCAACTTTATATTACTTTGCCAGTGTTCTAGTTGGAGATAAAAAACAATCCCATTGCCATATAATAGATTTATAACTCAATGGAGTCTAATAAATTGAGGAAAACCACAGAATCAGATTACTTCTGATCACTTTTATAAGAGATGAATGACTCTAGGGGTAGCTGTTCAGAAACCTCAATGTTCTCTCACGTCGGTCTTTTGTTTATATGAATAAATTATAATTTCAGAATAATTGCTGTTTTATGTCCATGATGGGGTTTATAAAATGTCCTCATTCCCAAGAAGCATACAAAGGAGGAGGCTCTGATGATAGATGTCTCAACTGCTGTACAAAGATGCACCCAACCAGATTGACTCAGTAGCAGCAGGCAGCATTTACAGCTATTTAATTACACTTAACTAGAAATGGGGGGTCATCAATTCCTCTCTTATGTTTTCTTATTCCTGCTTTTAAAAATAGAGTTACATGAACTCTATCTTAAGTGAAAAGAGGACAAATGAGGGCAGCTTACTACAATTATCTGTCAAGGTTTAAGGAAATAAAATGAATGGTTTAAATTTTATTCCTATCTGAATCTCTTACCTTGAATACCAAATAGCCAAATTCTTACTGATGCCTGTGGGAAAGGAAGGAGAGAAGAAAAGTAAGCAATTTACAGTCACTGAGATGCCAATTGTACCCATCCTACCCACAATTCTTTCTGTGAGTGTATTATAGTAATTATTTCTCAAAGGGGAGGGGGAAGCTGTATTAATTTAAACTATACCAAATTGAGAATGTGATTCAAATTTATTGTGCTTCTTTTCAAGGGCAAAACAAAAAGTTTACTTTTCCCCATCCATAAATGCAGGTGAGTGCCATAAATTAATATTTGCCTTCCTCAGCAGTTTAACATTATTTAGTGAGCTACAATGGAATTATGTTTTACCACACATATCACAGAAAGAATTATATCCCCCAATGATATGTGCCAACTTCTTTCAATTTATGTTCTGATGCAATTATCTTCCATTTTGCAATATACTTTGTAAAATGTAAAGTATGCTGATAAGGCATGAAGGGAATGAATGGGTTGTGTATTCTTGAATCACAGTCTTTAAAGGAAGCATGGATTAAGTAAAAATAATCAAGTTGCACTCTTGCTTGAGAGAGGTGAGGACAGAGCCCGGACCTGGTGGCATAGAGATTAAAGAGCATATTGAGCTGTGAATCACAAGGTTGGGAGTTTGAAACCACTAGGTCCTCTGAGGGAGAAATCATTAAAGCCTTGGAATCCCATCAAGAGCTTATATCTTGCTCCATCAGGTCTCTGTGAGACTGCGTTGACTCAGTAGTAATGAGTTCCTGTTCCAGGGTGTCCTTCAGATAAGAGTCTCTGAGTTAAGAATCTTCAGCTCCTAACCTCTTAGAAAATTGACGTAAGGACAGATGAAAATGACCAAGGAATAGGGCCGATAGTTGTTGAAAGGAGAAGAGGGACTTCACCTGGATCTGATAGAGAAAGAACACCGTCCCCTGCAGGTGAATCCCTGAGTTAGAACTTTCAACCATCTAAACATTTGCTAGAATACATTTCTGCTTATTAAAGTCATCCACATAGGGTATTTCTCTTCCAGCAGCACTCGGTAATTATGGTAACACTCAACGTTGCATTCAAATGTTCTTGGGTCTTGATGTCAGGTGAAAAGTAGTATTAATGCATCATCAGTCTGGAAACATGGAAAGTGGGTCTTTCTGGTTCACTTAGAATTAATATCTCCAGCATATGGAAGACTAAAGCCCTTCTATACTATGTGAATATATGCATAAGCATATGTTTGAGAACATTGTCATATTTCATCATTGTAACTAACTTAGTAAGTAAAATGATCTAATGTCCTAATAAGGCAACTGTGGCATATTCAGAGGAACTGGACAATTTCACAAGATGAGTAAACAGAACTGTATTTCAAATATCTTCTCTTATAATTGCGCTTTTATTTTCCCTTGTGGAAACTGCAGCTTGTTTTATATTTCTAGTAGGGTCAAAATGAATCAAGTAAGGCAAACTGTCCATTCTGATTTTTTCTTGGAATTTTATAATTATATCTACAGTTTCCATAGGAAATCCCAAAGAAGTTCATCCTGAGGCCAAGTCATGAAAATTGTTTATTCTTCAGTGGTTTTGTTTTTTCTCCCATGCAATTAGGAATCCTGGTGGCACAGGGTGCTAGGTATTGGGATGTGCAAAAGTCAGTGGTTCAAACTCACTACCCACTCTGAGAGAGAAAGACGAGACAATCTGCTCCCATATAGAATTGCAGCCTCAAAATATTATGAAGTCTTTTTGCTCTGCCCATACAGTTGCTGTGAGTTGAGATCTTCTTGGTGGCGATGAGGCGTCTCTCATTTGTTTCCTAGCTATTTTAGAGAGGTCAGAAATTTTGAGCATGTCTGAATTGGTTAATGTTGTTGTTATGTGCCAATGAGTTCTGTCTGATCTATAGCATGCCTGTGCACAATGGAAGGAAATATTGCCCCTGCCTGTGCCATCTTCACACTTGGTCAATACCCCTGTGTAATTTGGCCGCATTGCTAAGGAGGAATTTGAAAAATCTCTTGACTCTTGGATCCCATCGGCAAAGGGTTTAGTCACATGGACTTAGTCCTAAAGTACTGTAGTCAAGTGTCTCCGTATCTCCAAAAGAAAGGATGTGAAGGTGAGTTAGGAAAAGAGGTCAATTGACATAGGAGCTTCCTTAAGCAGCAAAACTGCTTAATATCTCTGAAGTTTTTGAGGGAACAGTTTCTTCAAGCAAGCTGATTATCCTGTGAGAATCATCATACAGATTCTTCTCAGCCTGAGTTGGTCACCTACAAAGCACAAAGCTCTCTTTGTGTCCACAACAGAGACAACCTTGAGCTACTCCAAACTGGATCCTCCCTCACCTCATCTTGGTGCTCTCAGTATAGGAAATACTTTAAAAGTTGAGACCATCTTCGGCACATTTTGATGCATGTGTCAATTTTTCTATGTCACTTCTTTATTATGACTTAAGGTGTTCAGGGCAGATCATCGGATTTATATTCAACAATTTATGTAAACATTTGTCTCATATCATTGATGGCAATTGCCTCACCCTCAGGTATCCCACTTTCTCTCATTTCCTGTTTTCATTCCTCCTATTTAATAACCTTTATCGACTTTTTCCTTGAGTAAATGCTTCCCTTTGGATCTCAAAGGGTTGATTATTGTGAAAGAGGCATCCTTCTCAGATACTTCCCTCTTACACACTGTCTATCGTTTGGCTGAAATTTGAGCCTTGAAGGTGTTTCACAGCTAGACCTAAAGGGTGACTATAGGCCACTCTGACCAGCAAGCCTGGTCTTTTTTTGTGGTTTTGAGTGTGCTTCCCAATTTCTCCCATTTCATATAGGTACTTCTAATTGGATCCCCTTTATAGCAGTTGGCAATACTAGCTGGGCACCATCTATGTCTCTGACTTCTGGCTGATGTGGGAGAGATATATGTTGAGGTAGTTCATTGCTCCGTTGAGATTGATACTGTCCATGTGTCTTCAATATTCATCACCTTTCTTTCTTTTAGACAGGGAGAGACTAATCGTTGACTCTAAGAAGGCTCCTCAAGAACTATGTATGAGGCTAGCTGCTATACACTGAATTAGAATGGAGAACCTTGTCTTGTGGACTATGTTACGTCAATGAGGTTTTGTGTTCCTCGAGACTATGCTCTTGAGTCACAAGCCCCAGTAGCTCATTTACTCAAGTTTTGGGCTTTGTCTAAAGAGATTTTTATGACTTTGTCCCCTATCTGCTCCTCAATACATATGGACTTATTGGCAGTAAAACTAAATGTTCATGTACAAATAACCTCTGTCAAGCCAATATAGAACATTGATTCTAAATGTAAAACTATGGAATTAAAAATGCAATCAATTCATTTGAGCTTTTTAAAATAGTTTTGTATTACACTCAATGAAAGATAAAAGCATCAATAGTTCCAATACTGCAAACTAATGAACTTTTACCTGCCTCAAAGTTAAAAGCCATGCAAATTACAAGTCTAGATCCATTTACGAGATGAACAGCTCTGTGTTGCCAAGCCCTTTTGAATTCAGCCATCGCTCTCATCCACATGGACGCAATGGCTAGCAAACAAATCCACTCACTGGATAACTGGATCATGGCCAGGTCTTTTCCAATTGTATTGTGAAAGTGACCTTACACAATGCAATTCTGCTTATTATATCCCTCTTCAATGCCTCTCAATCACCTTTAAGAAGAAAATCCAACTTCTTATCTTTACACAAAAGCACTTGGTTTCAATTCAGGGCACTTCATTTTAAAAAGAACCTTGAGGAACAAAATGCAGATCAAGGACATTAGCCAGGTTGTTAGAGTCTCCAGAAATGCAGGCAAGGTAAATGTCATAAAGAACAGAAGGCCTGTGAGATGGACGAGACAAAGTTCGTGGTACATGCAAACGTTTGATGGTAAATAAAATTGAATGTTAAATTGAGTAAATCCCAGGTGGAGTAATGAGAGGGTGGATAAAATGTTATCAGGACATGTACTTGGTAGCCACATTTCATCCCAAACGGCAGTCCTTCCATGCTGGACCCTCCTCAGGGGGATCAACCAGAAAGCAGCAGTCCAAAAGGCATAGCAGTAGACACATTTCTAGCAAAAGGTCTTTTAAAGTTCTGAAAGCAAAATATGTCCTTTTGAGTGCTAAGGTGTGCCTGACACCACCAAACCCAAGTCTCAAACCCCTGCCTTTGAATAGATTCTGTCTGTTAGGTACCTTACGTAGATTCCCACTGCTGTACTCCTTATACTGAGAGCAGATAACTCGTCTTTCTCCACTAGAATGACTGATGTATTTAAACTGCTGGCTTTGGCCTTGCAGACAGCAGCAGTCCAATGGATGCCTGAACAGTATCACCATGCTGCTGTTGTTTTTCCGTTTCCTGACAGGCATGTGAAAGTGGGACAATGGATAAGGAATAGAGAAGAAGAATCACAGTGCTGGCAGATAATATCAAATTTCCAGAAGACCAATCCCTCTTGGAAGAAGTATAGCCAAAATGGTTTTTATAAATGAAGATTTTTATATGCTTTGTACATGATGCGAGGAGGGACCCAGCCTTGGAGAACACTGACCTATTTGGAAAATTAGAGGTTAAGCAAAAAATAGGAAAACCTTCACAAGATGGATTCACTCCTCTGACTGACTACCATGAGTTCAAACGAAGTCAACTTGTGAGGCTAGCAAGATTGTCATTTGTTCTGTTGTAAATGAGATCACTATGAGTCACAAATGACTAGCTGAGCCCTAATTGGTAAAGGGGGTGAGAGAGTTAGCCTGCTTTTAATAGCAATAATACTAGACATACAACAGAATTTGATACTTAGTTTGATGGAAATCCAAAAGTTTGTAACAGTCCCTTCCGTTGCAGTAAAAATTCCTCTGTAACTCTATTGATAGGGTTTCTCTAACTCAGGAAGGTGCTAAGCATGGCCACTAAGGTAAGTAGCCAGGTCCACAGGACTCCTCTGCCCCACCATTGAGATAAACAATGAAGCTTGGGGTCTTATGGGGGTGTGGTCTGCTAGCTCGTAGAGAAATGTTAGGATAAATAAATCTTTTCTGTAATCATTGCAAAACCTTTTTGTCACACACTTTGGGGTTTATAACTTGCATGATTTTCACTCGATATTTTAAACAGTTTAGAGATAGCAAAGTACTGTTTCAACCTGGTCTCTGTCTTTGGCTGAAGGATGATATCCTGGATTCTTGTTCATGACAAAGAATACATTCACGGTATTTTCTCATCAGAATTCACAGTCAACTCCAAAGCTGAAGAGTGAGAGCAAAAGAAAGAGACCTCTTATCATGATTCAGGCTCCAACATATTTGTTATCAGGGCCATGGGAGACAACTCTGAGGACAAGTCAGGCAGCTCAAGAACCTTCAGAAGATCCATGACACAAGGAATTCTTGAAGCGCCTGTCCTTTTCTGCCAGGGCTATTCTTACTTGCCAGGGAAGACTTTCCAGCCATTTGTGGGACTCTGGCCTCAGTATGTGCTACTTTGTGTAGAACTAGGATTCTGTTTGCATTTGAGATGTCTTTCACCTAAAATATATTGTTTTCTAGATGCTGTAAGTCTTCCTCTTCCCCCTTCTTGAAAAATGCACACTGGCTTAATAACTTTCATTTCTATCACCATCACGTTTATTAAACACTTGAGTAAAGGGATTCCTAGAAAAAGGTAACCAAGAAAAGCCTGAATGGAGAGAGTTTCCCACTATTGGAGGCAATTCAGACTTGCATGCTGGGTTCATGTGAGCTCCCCAAAACGCTGAGGCAGCACATCTTCCTCTATCTTCTGGACGCCAAAAGTCTGCGTACGCAGAAAAGCAGAGTCCATTCAGACTGCAAATTATTCCACCACAGGGTGGAGACTTTTTTGGATAATTTAGTTTCTAAGTGAAGCTGCCATACAAAATTTCATCAGTGTGAAGAAAAATCTAATAGGTCAAATATTTCAATCTCACATTCATAGATGCGAAGAAATAATCCATACTGCCCATCGCCCCGTGCATTTTAGAGGTGTCAATTACTTGATGAGGTCTTATAGATCCTTCCCACAGAGAGCAGACATTCACACAATTCACCCTGTCCTCAAGGTGAATCAGCCAGTTTGAAGGGCATGTGGATACAGTGAGTTTGTGTTCTGTTCTGTTTTAACTCAGCTGAGAATTTTTCAGACTTCAGGAGGGAGTCAGTTCTAATATGTGATATGTGAGAGTGCTTGATATGGGCTCCTAAGACTGGATTTTACTCTACAGCCTGTGTCACGTTCTCTTTTTTCTGAAGCTGTTTCCCAAATTTTTAAGAACGCCTAAACCGAAGTCACTACCCTTGGGTTAAATCTAACTCAGAGTAACTGGACAGAACAGAGTTAAAATTCCTCCTGTGGACTTCTGAGATGGCAACACTAGATGGAAGTGCACAGCCTCATCCTTTTCTTGTGAGTGACCAGTGGCTGTGAACTCCTGAACACGGAGGTGAACTGCTAAGTATCAAAGACCCTTGAGTGGTGGGAAATGTTTACAGTCGACCCTGAACCTACAGTGTGTTGGTTCAAACCCACCCAGTGATTCCATGAAAGAAAGGCCTGGAAAAATGCTTTGGTGAAGACTGATGTTGTTGTTTCCTGTTCACTCTGTTCCAACTCATGGCAAATCCCTTTGTGTGCAGAGTCGAATGGCTCCATCTGGGGTTCCAGTTGGACACCTTTCTAAGGCATATTTATTTCCAGGGCTGTTTTCTGAGAGACTTCTTGGTGGGTTCGGATCATCAGCCTTTTTACTGGTAGCCAAGCGCTTAATTGCTTTTGCTTTCCTGGCTACAAGAAAACTCTTTGGGGTAGTTCTGCTCACTGACACAATGAGATTATTATGAGTCAAAATCAATTCCCCAGGGTGTCAGTCAACAGGAAATGGGTCTCTGTGATCAAAGGCATTGCTCTTCCAGGTGCACCATGCTAGGATTGTCGTTACAGTTTCTCTCACAAAATGAAGAAACTTATTCCAGGAGGTGGAAGTCGAAGGGAGGAGGGGTGGCATTGAGAGAGAGAGAGAGAGAGAGAGAGAGAGAGAGAGAGAGAGAGAGAGAGAGAGAGCTGAGATTAGTCCACAGATCTATGTTAGTCTAGGTGGACTAGAGAAAAAAAATTTATAGACACTCATATGTGTTTAAGAAACAGCTTTATATAAAAGAGCTGTGATTTGATTGATAACTTAAACTCCACCCTTTCACTCTTCAGTCTCAAATGGACAACAGATTATGTGCTAACACAGACCACCCCTTGTCAATTTGTCACTTTCACACAACTCTTTAGTCACATATAATTTTCAAACAAACAATAATGAATTCATATTTGTAACTAATAAGATAAAACTAGAATGCATGCAATTCAATATGTGCCACCCTCATTTAAATATAACATTCTATAAGTGAACCAAACAAAAATATCCTATGCCTACCAACTGCAGTTAAGTAATACTTACAGCTTAATCATATTATTCTATGAGTACATTTCCCCAACTATGAAAGTTTGTAACTCTACCACTTCATGCTTTTATCCTCCCCATTTTGGATATCCCGCTTCTATACTTCCCACTTACATCAACCCAGTGCTCTGAGGAAACAATCATATTCTTTGATGTGAAGAATCTTCATTTCAGTTGGAACCTTATGAAGTCCATTTCCATAATCAAAGTCAAATCAGGACAGACCATTCATAAAGTCTGAAGCAACATACACTGGTTCACAGGCTGAAAAATCTTCTCTTACCTGGTGGGGTTCTTGTCAATTCAATGTGGGCTTCCTCACTTAGCCTCACCAGGGAACCCATTGGTTGCCTTGCCTTTAGACCATGGAAGCATCACTAATTCTCAACAACTCTAGTCCCCTTAAGGATCCACATAGCTTAAGACCAGCAAACCTTCTCTCATCTCCTCTAATCCCTGTGAACCAGGTCCACAGGTGTCAGTGGCCAGATTCAACCCATCTCTTTATTGCTGGATTTATAAGTGGTCACCTAGTAAGCATTTCAGCCTGCCCACAGGCTCCCTTTAACATTCAGTCCTAGAGAGGATTTTCTTAATGGTTCCAGAATTTTTCCAACTTCAGACAAAAGCCACTAGTTCAAAATTCAAATATACAAAGAGTTCCTTTTTGTTTCCTTCATTGACCCCTTAGTTATGATTCTATGAATACAAACATCCTGAGTATTCAAACTTATTCCTGACTTATCTTTTCAGAACCTTTTTTGCAGCCTTGTAATAACCAATTTAATGACTCAAATTTTAATAACTCAAGGCGGGGCTGAGCCCCAGTAGCATAAGTGGTTGAGTGCGGGACTGAGGCCCACAGGCTTGGTGGTTCAAATCTAGCAGCAGCAAGACTGGGTAGCTCCCATGACCACCAGAGGGCAGTGATGCCTAAACAAATTAAAAAAAAAATAACTCAAGGCAAGTGGGCTTACAAGCTCTTTATTTTAATATTTCCCCAAAATCATTTCCATCAATCAGTATGTCAACAATAGTAAGCAGAAAAATCAGTATAAACAAAGTAGAACCAGATATTAAACTAAATTCTTAAAATAGTCAAGGCCAATCCTTATTTAGCTTGCTTAATCCGTATATAAACTATTCTGTTGATATTATAAATGATTAGCTTTCTGACAACATCAAATCAGAGTCAGGTACTCTGTCAGTCATTTTGACCTTTTGTCCGGCATTTTCACTAAGCCTCTCTGAGAAACTCAAGGAGTTATTTTGTCCCTTGAGCTTAATCTATATACACACATACATAAACATATATATTATATGTATTTACCACATTTATATATTAATCACATTCATTTTCGCCACTTAATGCAGAAATAACCAAACAAAATAATCAAAAGTCTGTCTCCCATATTCTTTCCAGAAAACAGCCCAGTAAACTGCAAGGACATACTGTATAAGCTGAGGTTTTTCAGCACATTTTAATGCAGTTTTTATGGTAAAATTAGGTGTCTTGTCTGATATTTGGTTCGGCTTACATATATATATATATATACATATACATATATACACACACACACCTATATATAGTATCTGACTTATGACTAACCAAAGAAGAAATAGTACCACGAAGCAGAAGTCAAGCAAATATCCACTCTCCATCTTTATGATTTGTTTCTCTGGTACCTTACTCCTGAGGTACCATGATGTGTTAGTCTGGGTATATTAGAAAAACTAATTCATAGACATTCATATGTGTATCAGCAAGAGCTTTATATATAAGAGCAAGCGGATATTGAGGAACCAACACAGCCCATTTGAGATCAAGTCCATAAGTCTGAAATTAACCCTTATATCTGTACCAACCTGTAAATCCCTCTATTGGACTCTAGAAACACATGGAACAACACTGAATGCAGGAAGATCACAGGATAGTGGGTGGAAAGTCTTGTGGATCCAGTGGCAGGAGAGGCATCTCAACACTGGCAGGGGTCTCCATGTGGCTCCTCCAGCTCCAGGGCTCTAGCATAACTCCCTATGTCTTGTCAGCAAGCATGTATCACAGGGAGTGAGTGTGTGTTCCACCTCCAGTGAGTTACTAATCTCCTTAGTGCCTCCAAATGAGTCAACGAAGTGTGACCTGATTGGCAGGCTAAGCCCCTTCACACTTCAGTCTCAAATTGACAACAGAGTCTGTTACTATCACAAGTTTGAAAATTGAAGTTGTCTCCATTTTCCAACAAATCTAGAAAAAGTTTTCAAAAGAAATAGCAAGAAAGAAGAAAACATTCAAGACACTGCAAAATAATGGGTTTTCTGGACTAAATACAGTGACTTGCCTGCTGGCTTACTCTTATTTATTTTATTAATTTGCACATGAGTACAAGGACATTCAAATACACACTCTTAATATAACCACATTTTGTTTTTGATGAGTAGATCATTTGAAATGAATACATGAATGCTGGGGGGATAAAACTAGAAGTTAAACAAGGCCCTCAGCAAAGGGAACATTCTTCTTTAAATAAAAGAGTGAATATTCAGGAAATTCTGCTGACCTTTTAGCTTTCCCCCCTGATTTTATTTTATTACTATTACTTTAAAGATCATTTTGTTGGGGGCTCTTTTAGCTCTTATGATGTCCCACACATCAACTGTCTCAAGGAAATTGTTGCCATCGTCATTTTCTAAACATTTAGTTTCTGTATGAGTGAGCTTTTAAAGAAATTTGGAAAGAAGTAAGTAAGCAGATCACACTTATACATCAGCCACATTTGATCCCCATACATGATCTTCAGAGTCTTGATTTAATGAAGATTTAATTACAGATTACATCCATGAAACTAAACATTTTTTTCAAATAATAATTCTGGGTTTCTTCTTCTTTTTTTAATTTTAATCATCTTTTTGCAGTTCTTACACATACTAGAATAATCCATAATCAATTAGGTCAAGCAAACGTGCAAATACTGCCATCATCATTTTCAAACTCTCAAAACATTGTTCTTATACGTGAGTCCTTATTATCAGCTTCCCTTTTTTCCCTCCCTCTCCTACCTTCCCATCCTCATTAACCTTTGATAAATTATAAATTATTCTTATTTCTTTCATGCTCTACACTCTCCACTGTATCCCTTCACTTATGTTTCTGATGTTTATCTCCCTCAGGGCTCAAAGTCCATCTGCTTCCTTAATACTTTAGCATATAAACATATGTACATTGGCCACTACTAATATATTTACATGTCAATGTATATATATATATATATATATATATATATATATATATATAGCTTTTGCCTCCTAATTCTTTCCTCTATTACATTTTATTTTCTTTCTGCCCCACTACCATGTTCACTTTTCATTCCGCGCTCAGTAATTTCTCCTTTAAATTAATTTGATCAAACCCCACCCTCTTCATTATTAATTTTAGACCTCTTGTTGCTTTCTTGTCCCTAAGAAAGTGGCGGGGTGGGGGTGGGCAGAGACATGGCAGAGAAAGAGATGGAGGAAAGGGAGAAGGAGACCAACAAATTTTGAGTTTCTTCTTGGAAGATTAAGTTTGCACTCAGATTGAGCAAGGAAACAGAACACCTTCAATTTTGCTATTTTAATAGAACTTTGGAAATAACTTCATGGGTTGAACTGTGTCAGCCATATAAGATATAGCCAAGTTCTCACTTCTTCACCTGTGAATGCAACTTTGTTGGGGGAGTTGGGGACACTCTTTAAAGGCTGCCTAAGGTATGTCAAACCCAGTTGTAGTCTCTTCTGAGAAAGGTGGTTTCTAAAAGAGTTCTATTTTCACACTACAGGGATTCTCTCACCACTCCAGCTCCAAACCACCAATTCCAGGTGAGGGAATTTCTAGATAAGGTAATTGATATGATTCTGGTTTCCTGAAGAAATAAATAGGTAATGTTTAAGGTGGACGGGACACAGGTTCTTCCATGATTCTATGCTCATGGAGCTATGTGGGGATCGGGTCTGCTGGGACAACTCTGATTCCCATCTAAAACTTCACGAAACCCTCACATCCCTGTCTCTTACACAGCAAAGCTCATAGCCTACGGAAGCATGCAGCGAGAACATTGCCCTTAGAACAGTGCTTCTCAATCTTCCTAATGCCACTACCATTTAATATAGTTCCTCATGTGGTGGTGACCCCTAACTGCTGCCATAGAATAGGACTTTGGGAATCGTCCACACCTGGCTTTAAATTCCAACTCTGTGGTCCTGGACCAATTGTTTCATCCTGTTAGCGCTCACCAGAAAATAATCACCCCAGTCTGAATTGCTTAGGTTGACCTACCTTACACATCCCAATGCCCAATCCAGAGTGAATGTGGATCCCTGGGATCCTCCCTCATTAAGAAAAAGATTAGATCTTGGCATGTACAGCCAAACATATCTCACATCTTCGCCCTCAAGTCAAGGACCCACTTTCTCCTCTGTGAGTCCTGTGGTCACACTATTATTCTCAAAGCCTTGTACCCTAACTCTGTCCCTATCAGAGTGAATCTTTCCATGGAAAGACAGCATCCTTCTGAAATCTACTCCACCTTTCAGTGTGGGGTTAGTGTTGGTAGGGTGTCTCTTTGTTTTATTGCAGCAAAGAATTTCTCCTCCAGGAAAAGTCTTATTCCTCTCATTGTTATTCTCTCAACTTTATATGTTTGCTCTTTCTCTCTGTCCATTGCCCTCTGTTTCCCCTCTTCTTTTTTCTCTCTCTCCAACCACACATCAATGACACCACATACTAAAATGAGGTAATGTGTCGAAGGCATCTTAGATAGTGGACACTGATTGGGATGGAATTGTTTTGCCCTACACACTGCCTGCCCATAATATGTGATTAATTAGCGGCATACAATTTTGAGAAGAGCTTGGCTTCTGCCAAAATATTCTTTGATTTAGCTGAAATATACACAAACACACAGAGTCCACAGGGTTCCATTGCTTCAAAGTGCTGTGGTGGGAGGAGATTAAAAATACATCTATTATAGAATGCTGTCATGAGAATACCCATTAGTCAAATTCAGGACTGATGCAAATGAAGGAAGAAAAAGAACCAGACGCAATATGTGTGTGGCAAGGGCGGGGGTGGTCCCTGGACAGCCTGCCTCCTCCTTCCTGGGGCTGGATTCTTAGCTACTTCTGAACATACCTTTGGCCTGGGAGTCCATCTGAAGGACAGACAATAGCTTCCATCCAGGAACTGGAAAATACAGAGTTAAACTGGACAGAATATTGAAAGATTCAATGGGAACAATGTTGAATGATACATGCAGCATCAAAAGACAATGATAGTAATACACAGAGTCACTATACTAAAAAAATGGTCAGAATTCCACTGTTTTAAAAGGTAGCATGTGATCAAGAACCAAGGGCACTGAAAGAAAAAACAAACAGCTACACCGAAAGGACTTTGGAAAAGAAGGCACCAGAAATGTATGAAATGCCGATTGGGATGTTTCAACAAGCTGATGAAGTGCTGAAAGAATTCACCATTACTGCCAAGAAATTTAAAGACATGGCCAATTGACTGGAGGGTAACAATATAGTTGTACACTTCAAAGACATGTGAACCAACATAGGTGGAAATGATCAAGCACTATCATTGATATCACCTGCAATTTTGTTGGTAATAGTTAACAGCACTTGGTAGAAACTCAAGCTCGATCCAGGAAAGGACATGGCACGAGGAATCTCATGCTGAAGTCAAATATATCTTGGCTGAAAGCATACCAGAAAGATGTTTCATTGACTGTAGGAATCATAATATCAGAGTAGGGATCATTTTGAGTAGAATGAGAATTCCAGAGTACCTCTTTCTCAAGTGGGATCTCTACATCAATGATTCTCAACTTTCCTAATGGCACAACCCTTTAATACATACCCTCCTGTTGTGGTGACACCCCAACCATCAAACCATTTTATTGCTACTTCATCACTGTCATTGTGCTACTGCTATGAATCAGGCAACCCCTGTGAAAGAATCTTTCAACCCCCAAAGGGGTTGCACGTACAGGTTGAGAACTACTGCTCTATGTGGACCAAGATACACACATACAGATAGAAACAATAATTACTGCTTGATGAATATTAAGAAAAAGTGTGCCTTGGAGTTGTTGTTGTTATTTTTCATCATATTTATTCAATATCCAGTCTGAGAAACTCAGCACAGAATCTGGGCTCTATGAGGCACTCAACAATGGGTTAGAAGGAAGGATCATTAACAACTGTAATATGCAGATGATACAAACTTGCTTGCTGAAAGTGAGGAAAACTTAAAGTACTCGGTGCTGAATATCAGTATGGGCTACAACTCAAAGTATTGAAAACCAAAATTCTCATAACCATGTCAATAGACATCATGAAAAAGAAAAGATTGAATTTGTCAAGAAGTTCATTGTGCTTGGATTCACAGTTAAGTGTTCATGGAAGCAGTATTTGATAACCAAATGCCATAGCCATCTAATTGAGGAGTCAGCTAAGTCCACACAGAAGAAGCAAACCTGCCTGTATCAGGGATTATAAGCAATAAGATGAATGCTACCTGTGCCTAAATTATAAACACCTGGCTTGTGGAACACTGTGGATGATAACAAAAGCACCAAATTCATTTGTGGGTCCCTATGGGGATTAGGTCCATTAATCCCCTCTGACCATAGTCTAGGAATGTGAACAGCCCTTTTATCGAAGAGCAGTGTGAATTAGTTCTTAGCATCTGTATTTGAAACCACTTTTATTTCATCCTACATCTTTATGTTGTTATGTTTTTGTTTTATATGATCATTGTTGTTGGGTCCTGTCTTTTCTGTCCCAGCATTGTATGTGTTCTTTTCTTTCTTCTGCATAGAGAAGCCAGAATGGGTGGGTTTATGAAAGCAGGGACTGAATTTATAATTTCCTGGGAAGGATGGATGGTAAATGGCAAGCGAGTACCAGTGGGCACAGGACGTTGATTGGGGTGATAATTACACAACCCTTCTCAACATGATTGACTGATTGAATTGTGTTAGGTGTTCATTAGAGCTCAATAAAGCAAATCAGAATATATATATATGTATATATATATATAAATTACATATTGCATTGGAAAAATCAGCATGTGACCTTTCAAAAGTATTGAAGAGCAAATATGTCACATTGAAGACTCTAGTTGCCTAACTGAAATCATGTTTTTTTTCAATAGTATCATATCCAAGTGAAAATTGGCTTCTGAATAAGCAAGACCACAGAATAATTGTTGCATTTGAATTATAGTGTTGGAGAGGATTATAGAAAGTACCATGGATTTCTAGATGGACAAACTAATCTGCAGAGGAAGAAATATATCCAGATTTCTCTTTAGAAGTGAGGATGGTGAGCATTTGTCTCACATGCTTTGGGCCTGCTTGTAGGACAAGATTCTGCTTGGAAAAGGAGATCACACTTGGAAAATTAGCATATCAGTGAAAAAGTAATTTCTTTAAGAAAATAGATTGACACGAGACTGTAACAATGAGCTGAAACATAAAAAATTGAGGAAGCCTTAGAACCAGACAATGTTTCCTCTGTTGCTAGGTATTAGGAAATAGCAAATCAACATCTTTCTGATATTTTCTGTGTGGTGTAAAATCAGGAAAGCTGAGACTAGTGTTGCTTAGTTTTATCATACTTATTCCATCTGTACATTGGTCAAATTATCCAAGAAGCTGAACTATAGACAGAAGAACATAGCATCGGAGAAAGACTTTTAGCAACCTGAGATATGCAATCCCCTCAAGTAAAAGTTGGATAACGACTAAGGAATATTACAGGAGAATTGATTCATTTGAGCTATGGTGTTGGCAAAAGATATTGAAGGTATCAAACACTGCTAGAATGCACAAATCTGTGATGGAAGAAGTTCTTCTGGAATGCTCCTTAACAGGAAGGATGATAAAACTTCAACACGGATTTTTTAACATACTCTCATTAGAGACTGGACCCTGGAAAAGGCATTCTACTCCTTGATTGGTACGGTTAGAGAATCAGTGAAAAAGAAGACCTTTCAGGAGATAAATTGACAAGTGGCTCAATCATAACGATTGTGAGGTGATGTAGTCCCAGGCAGAGCTTTCAGTTGTACCCAAGGTTGCTATTAAGTCAGAGCCAACTCAATGCCACAGAACTACCACCACCACCACGCTGCCACCACCACCACCACCACCTCAGCAACCCAGTGTGGAGTAGTTAAAGGGAGTTCAGAAACAGCTTTGGACAAGCTACAAAATCAATATGAGTAAAGCCTTCATATGCATAGATAATGACAAGAAGGTCTTGAGCCCAGCATGATCTTAGTAACTATTCCTCGTCCATTCCTGTAGAGAAAATTTTGT
The DNA here is from genome assembly GCA_004026705.1 of Nesogale talazaci. NCBI lineage: Eukaryota > Metazoa > Chordata > Mammalia > Afrosoricida > Tenrecidae > Nesogale > Nesogale talazaci. The sequence goes on along the minus strand of PVJH01005419.1, from coordinate 45,320 downwards.
TTCCTTATTTGTTCTTTTTCTCATTTTCTCCAAATCCTTGAAATTACATTTTATATTTTATGAGTAAAATAAGCTCAAATAAAGCTTGTCACTATTCTTTCTGTAAGAGATCTGATGTTACATTTTCATAAGTGTCTACTATTTTTTCTCATCCTGTGAAGTAAAAACATTAGGAATTCCCTATCATCATTCATTATTTTCAAAATGGAATGTAACACAGTACAAGCTATTTCCCAGGGAGCATCTTCTATTAGATGCTAACACTTTCAATGAAAGCATTTTAAAATCATTTTTTGCCCTGAAATTTCCCAAGAGGTTAAGTGACATTCCTTTTATGATGTAAACCAATGAGTGTTTTATTTAGATCATATCTAGACCTTCTTTTTATCAAGCCCTTCTTTTCAGATAAATATTTAGCAGAGTCTCTGAATATGGGACTCATGAGTGCATTAAACAGTCTCAATTCATTAGAGTTCAGGGTAATTTCAAGTCAGAAAAAAAACAAAGGATGTTGCTGATAAAAGAACAGTGTAATGCATGTGTCCGACATCTAACTTCACAAGAAGAGAGCAGAGTGGCCACTAGTTACCCACAGCTGGTTCTTAGACTACGGAGGTCAGATATACCCCACCGTGCAACCTTCCTACCAATTCTGGCACTGACTCCCTCCCACAGCACTCTGCTTTGTAACTGGGTTCAATGATCTGTTGCATGGACCACACAAAATCCACAGATAATATTCAAAATCATGGAGTTGATTGAGGAAGTTAATGGTTTACAGATGTTCAGGATCCAATCACTGGAGTTGCTTCTCAGCTATACCTATAGGTAGACGTCTTCTCTCAGTATTGGTCTCTTAGCCACATGGCCCAACGATGTACTGCCCTGCTCATGTCAGGTAACAAAGCTCTTTTAAGGCTGCCACAAAGCATCCAAAGAATATGCCACTCCATCATTAACTTCAGGCAGAAGCTTTTCAGGTCTAGCTTCATGGGACAGCAAACAAAGTTCCCCAATTAAGTGCTTGGAGGCATTCTGCTCCACAAAATAGTTTCTGCCTAAAGACACTCAGCTTTGCTTCCTCCTTTGATCTGGAAGTCTCCTGTTCTGTTTCATGCTCTGATTCTTGGTTCTGCTGCTGCTGCTGCTTCTCTTCTTTCCTGGCCTAGGAAGTTTGGGACACAAAGATCTCAGAGCAGAACACACACTTGACTCCTGACTCATTTCTCTACTTTGTAGTGAAAAGATGCACGTCTTGGCGTCTGAGATGGATCATGTTATGCTGGAAATCACAGGTAACGTTGCTAACACTCACTCACACCTGACTCCTTACAGATGTCTTCACCCACCTTTGCTTCCCAGACTCATGATGAAAATGCCCATGAGTGGACATAAAATAGACTGTGGCTAGGAAGACAATATTAACTAATCGACTGCCTAATTGACTAATTTCTTTTCTAAAAATAATCATGTCCCAGTTATGGAAGCAATGATAGTGTGGTTTTTATTTTTTGCTAATGTCAATAGTAGCACAACTGTTTCTACTGACCTGATGCTGACTCACAGTGACCTTACAGGGATGTGTAGAACTGCTCAGAGACTCTGAGAACATAAATGCCCCTATGTTCATGTGGCCTTATCTTTCTTCTGTGGCGCAGTTGCTGCATTTGAATTTCTAACCTTATGATTATCAGTCAAATTTAAGCCCAGTTCCCTAGGTTTCTTTAAAAAAATACAACAGCTTCCTATGACATATGTTTAAGGAGCCTTGCTGTATTCTGATTTAGAAGCTTCTACCACAAGTTTGGTGATTCAAACCTACTGTTAAAATAACTCACTGTCTCACAAGCTCTAGAAAGGTTTGCTATGAGTTAGAAGTCGATGGGTTCATTTAAAAAAATGAAGTGAATAAATTGGAATTTGTGTTTTGTATGTGTTTGTCTTTGTATGGTCAATGAGCGCTCCACTAGTCCCATCCATGGTCTCCCCTCAGACTATCCCTCTCCTTAGGGGAGTAGTACTGGAGATTGCTATTGAGAAAACTTTTTCACAAAGTCAATTTCTAGGCAGTGATCATGGGTTAGCCTGGGCGGACCTGCTCCCAGGGAGCTCACAGTCTTCACACCAGCACCAGGTGAACATCACCAGCCCCCTCCCCCTTCTTGTTGTTTTTTGTTGTTGTTGTTGTTGTTTGTTCATTTGATTGTTTTTTTTGAGGGGGGCTTCACTGCCCTCTGGTGGTGGAAGTAGGATTCCCCTCTTATCTGAGATTGAGGGCTTTTGCTTGCTCTGGGGCAGTGTGGACCATCCCCAGAGGGTTACAAGCAGTATTGCACCTCCATTAATCACCTTCTCCTAAATAATAAAGTCCATGTCTCCCAGAATGCCTCTTGGTCTGTTTTCTGGGATCTTGGCTCATTGGAATGGACACAGTGTGCCCCTTTCAGGGCACACCTCACAGTCTTTTTTTTAAACTCATTTTATTCGGGGCTAATACAACTCTTATCACAATCCATCCATCCATCCATCCATTGTATGTCAAGCACATTTGTACAATCGTTGCCCTCATCATCCTCAAAACATTTACTTTCTTCTTAAGCTCTTGATATCAGCTCCTCATTTTTCTCACCCTCCCCACTCCCACCTCCCTCTTGAACCCTTATCAAGGGTTATTTTGTTATTTTGTCACATCTTCCACTGTCCAATGTTTCCCTTGACCCATTTCCCTGTTTTCCATACCCCAGGTTGGATGTTATATACATAGATTCTTATAATTGGTTCCCCCTTTCTACCTCACCTTTCCTCCACCCTCCAGGTATCACCACTCTAACCACCCATCCTGAGGGATCATCTGTCTTGCATTCCCCGTGTTTCTGGTTCCTATCTGTACCAGTGTACTTACTACTTTAGGAACCCATCTGCATCTAAAAAGACTTGCAGCCATGGAAATCTGTAGAGCAGTTCCCCTTGGTCTCACTCTGAGGTGGAAAAGACTCAATTACATTGGGATTGGATACAACTATTCGTGGCTGTTAGTAGACTTTGCAGGAAGAAATGCCACCTTACAGATCTCATCACTTGAAGGGATGACACCCATTTTCAGTTTCTGGACTCCAAGGTTGTGAGATAATAAGGTTGTTCTGATCTAAGCCACTCCATTTACATCCATTTATTACAGCAGTAATAGAAAACCAATATACCCGTTACTGATTAAACCCTGGGATTCCAAGAGGTGGATGGACATTTGCAAACTGCTTCTCAATCTGCAAAACAGTTTCACATCCATCATGATAGCAATTGACCTTCACTCTTACCCAAGGTGAAGATTTTTCAAAGTCACCACCTTGCTATGGAAGTGAATCCTGAGAATCTGTGGTGCTGGATATAGTTCTCAAGGGTGCTCAGTGAATAAGTGCTGGGGTCCTCTATGGAAGCTTATGTCTCCAAAGGTCAACTGAGTCTCTGCAGTAAGCCAGGGCTTTCATCCCTGCTTGCTTTGCGCAGAAAGAGTAAAGCAAAATAGCTGAGAATGACAGGCTATTGCAGAGACCAATTCCCTGAATGGTACATTTAGAAAGGCAGGGGACTCAGTCCATCCAAGGGTGCCTCAGAAGAAAAGCATGGACCTATTTCTAGAAACGCAGCCATTGAAAACTTGATGGAGCACAGTTCTACATGGACACGCTCAGGGGGACTCCTGAATTGCTATGGCTTAGATGGCCTCCGTTTGGGCTTTGCCCAGATGCTTAGGGCAGGCTCAAAGCCAGACCTTTCTGCTGAGAGAGGTGATCCCTAGCAGTCCCACCCTTATTCCACATGCCCCAATGTCTGAGTTCAGGCTCACATCCACAAACTGGCTGGCAGGGAAGCCACATTTTCAGTGGGAGCCCTAACCCAAATTAAATCTTAACATAAATCCAGTCTCTGTTGAGTTCATTCTGGGCCACATTCTTTTTCATATATCCCAGTTTCTTATATCATTTGCTCTATGTATAGCCTGGATACGTATGGAAAAACAATACAACCCTGATGCATGCCCTTCCTGATCTTAAGCTATGCACTCTTCATATGCCACCTACTTTGTTCCACACGAGCATAATGCAGTGTTCTAAAGTTATCATGCTTCTCAATGTTATTCATGCTTTGTTTTGACACATGCAGATGAATGCATTTGCATAGTTAATCAAACTCAGACAAACATCTTTCTGATATTCTCTGTTGTCAGGTAAGATCTACCTGACTTTAGCAATGATATTCCTGATGTCATGTCCTTTTATGATTCTGGATTAAATTTTGGGCTGTTCCATATCTATGTACTATTACATTTTTTAATTGCATGCAACAAAATGTAGCTTCCATGTGATACGAATGAGATGTCTTAATAACCTCTGCATCCTGTTCATACACCTATATTTGAAATAGGAATAAATATGTTATCTCTGCCAGATGATTGGCCAGGTAGTTGTTTTCCTCATTTTTTTCATAAAGATTGAGTGCTTCAGCATTATGTCTGTTGAAACATCGCAGTTGATATTCTATCTATTCTTGTTTTTTGATAATCATTTTAATACAGCTTGGATTTATTCTTTCAGTGTCATGGGTTATTCATAATATGCTATATCCTGAAATGATTGGCCATTGATTGACAATTGTTTTTGGTAAAATGTCTCTACACATTCTTTCTATCAATATTTCCTGTGCCATTCAAATTTTGCCCAAAGTATGCTCCAATTTTACAACTTGAGGCTTGAGATTTTTTTTCCCCCTCCAGTTCTGTTAGCCTGAGAAGTGCTAAGGGTATTCTGACCTTTGATTCTTCTAACTCGAACTCATGTCTTTCCATGAGTCTTTTTAACTCTGCCACAAATTTTCTGTTATTCATTTTCAGCTGTGTAGATATTGCATGACTTATTCTAGTAGTTGAAACAAAAGTCAGAGGACGGTGGAGAAGTCATTTTAGCCAAGTGCATCCATCTTTGTCATCCCATTCAGTAACTGAGCAAATTAAATCTCAGGTTCATGGGGAGTGGGGGGTGGGATAGGTTTGACACAGATGGAAAGTCGAAGGTGCATTTCCACTACATTAAAGGAATGGCTGTTTTAGAATTAGATAAAGTTAGAGAACAAATGCCCACCCTATTAAGATGGTTACAATTTTAAAAGTGATTAATTATCACCTTAAATATCAGAGACAACGCTTGCCTCATTTCTTCTCCTGAATTGACTCACCTCTGTCCTGCTCCGTTATTGAGATGAGCATTTAAGTAGGACTTATGAAAGCTGGTGCTTAATGCGCGAGACTGTGATGCCCGTGGCAGTGTGGATGGCGATTGCTAACACTGGGCAAAGGGCAGGATACTGGCTCCAGAATCAGAACAATCTGTTTTTAAAGCTTGGCATGAACACCTTCCTGCCTCATTCTTCGGTCATCGTCGTTAATTCGTTTGGTTCTTGTAAAGATTGCTTAGGAAGATGACCACATAAAGTCAATAAAGCTATAGCGTCTACCATGCCGCAGGATCTCTTTTATTGTCTGTCCCTCACACACCGCCCCACACACACCCTTCACCAGCGTCCATTTACTTTCAGAAAACACACATAGAAATAACTTTTTGGAGGGAAAGCAGGACTGTTTCATCTGCAAGAATGGCTGAACCTTTGGTAAAGCAGAACTTGTATAAGTGGTCCCTCACAGAAACAACAGAAAATAAAGGACTGAGAAATAAAATACAATCATTTAGTCAAGTCCATCAGTGAAGATATTTAAGTGAGTCTGTGTGCAACTTCACTCCGAACAGGAGTAAATGGCCAGACCTTTCGACCAAAGGGCCTGTCGGTGGACTTGAGCGGTTAACTTTCGGCTCACAACCAAGGATGCTACATGTTGGCAATACACAGGCCTTGAAGCCCTATGAAGCGAGAGCTTTCTTTGCAGACAGTCAGGACCACGTCACAAAAAGGCGTCAGTGCTGAGGGATAAGACGTGATATTTGTTGGGTGCTTTCTCCTATGCCAGAGACATTCCCAGTGCTCAGGACTCACAACTGCCCTGAGACACCAGCAGTATTAGCTCCTCGCACTGGCCAGGAGAAAGAGAAACTGGATTCTCTAGCATCCACATTCAAAAAACGCGTCAATCCATAGAACAAGGTAGGCACAGAGTAACTTTGAGTTTTTCCCGATATGTCCCAGTGACACCAAGAATTCATGTGCATAAAAACGCTCCCCAGAATCAACTTGGGCTTGTTTGTTTGTTTTTAACACAGGCAAGTTAGCTCCTAAGAGCATGGACTGTTTCTAGGAGTTAGTACGGATATTGTATTGTTGTGCAAAAAAGAAGAAATGTGATGCTCTGATCATTCCTCCTGGACTCTCTGTGTGGCTCAAAGGTCAGCAGGTACTGTTTGTGCTTATCCTCAGTGTCACGTTCTTGAAGAACACCTACTTTACAATTGGTCGGGGATGACACCTTTTCTTTCGTCTTTGCACCAAACATGCTCAAGGTCAATCTTAATGATTTATCTCATGAGTGGCTTAATATGCAGAAAATGCTTCTTAAATCTGTGACTGAATGATCGAATGGAAATACATTAATAAAAGAGATGGGGAGTACATGTGGGTTCAGTTCTGGTGAATGCCCTCTGACCATAGACCAAGAATGTGAATAGCTTTGCTATCATGCAGGGTGCATTGAAAAGTAGATTATGACAGAGATGGGTGGGTTAAAATTTAGCACCTTCTCTTATATCTACCTTTTGATCTATTTTAAAGTTTTTCTAGTTTTTAAATTTTCTGCTTTCTACTCAATTGAAACGTTTCTTTATTTGGTTGTGTTATGTTTGTTAGCTTTTTTGTTTGATTATCTATCTCTATCCATTTCCATATACAAAGCCATATCCATATATATTTATATTGATATATTTTAGTATATGAAATCCAGGATGAACCATATCTATAGAGACTTTAACTGGACTAATGACTTAGGAGAAGTTGTGAGGAAATGCAGACATAATAACAGTGAGTTCAAGGCAGAAGAATAGAAGGGGTTAGTATTCCCACCAAAAAAAAAAAAAAAGACAGAAAAAAAAGACAAAAAAATTTTTTTTAATTTAAAAAAAAAGACAGATTTTTTTCAAAGTTTTATATTTTCACAAAGCAATCTTATCACCTTAAAGGACTCCCCATGTCATTTAATAAATTTGTCAAAGCTGCAATTCCGTTCTTGGAAACATTTTTCAAACTCATCTGTTTGGGTGGTTGACAGCATCTCCTTTGTTTTTTTCTTCATCTCTTCTGTCTTCAAAACGCTGTCCTTTCATTTCCCTCCTCATTTGTGGAAACAAAAGTCACTCCGCTGGAGGTTAGGTGAGAAAGGGTGTGTGGGGCTGTCCCCCCATTTGGCTGATGATCCCAGTGGAAAAAGCATTGGTGCTTCAAAGAGTATAAACCACATTATGCATGTTCTGCAAGAACACTTTCCTTTTTTTTTTTTTTTTGGCTTAATACCATCCATTAAAAATTATTTGATTTAGGGCTGAGCCTGGGTGGTGTAGGTGGTTGAGTGTGAGACTGCAGCCCGCGGGCTTGGCAGTTCAAATCCAGCAGTGGCTCTCAGGAGCAGTGCTGGATAGCTCCCATGACCACCAGAGGGCAGTGATGCACCCCCCCCAAAAGCAAAAGCCACAAAAAAAGTTACTTGATTTATTCTCATCATTTTCTGCTATCCTTTCTGCTGACCGTTTCTTCCACCTTTTCATTTCCCTGGTTTGTAATTTGCTTAGGTCTTGCGTCTGCACGCGAGTCCTTCCATAAGTTGTGCCAAAGTGTCATGAGAGATGTTTTTCTCTTCTTTGGCTTGAGGGCTCTGGGCATTTTCATAGATAACTTATAAAAGTAATCAGAGGTCAGGTGTGTCCTCCCCAGATGCAGATCGAACGAGGGTCCTATCTCTTCCAATTCAATCTGTGGAGTTTTGCAACAAGATTTCTTCACCAGCAGCTTATAGCTTTGGAAATGAATCTCCGCATTTAGTGCAGTGCAGGGCAGAGTATACTCTGAACCAGGCAGGTGGATATTTGATATTGTGGGGCTCTGACAAAATCTAGGAAGAGACTTTTCAGTCTTCTGTAATCTTCAGTTACATCAAAATAATTACCAGAAAATGTTAGCACGGGTTTGTTTCTTCTCAGGATATTTACTATTCTTTTTTTTTTTCCCATGGGAGCTACCCAGCCTTGCTGCTGCTGGATTTGAACTACCAAGCCAGTGGGCTGCAGTCCCGCACTCAACCTTTACTATTCTTAATATCTTTGAGAGAGACAAACTTCTCGATGTCTAATTCAATCATATCTAGCAACATGGTAGTGATACCTCCAGCCTATTCCTAGATCAGTTGTCCGCTTCTTACTGTGAGAGTCGTACACGCATAAAGAACACTCTGACTTCTTTGAGAAGAATTCCAGTGATCTGTTGCCACTTTTTGTTTGGGGCTTCACCACGCTATGCAGAGTGTCCCTTTCAATCCCTTACATTGACGGTTTTAAAAGTTTTGTGGAATGCAGGTTCTATCTCTTACGAGCCAGGGATCTCAAGACCGGTTGGCATCAGGCAAAATCCACATATCCGCATCTTTCTGCTGAGCAACAGCTCATGTGTCCAAGCGTATGGCCTCCCTGATAGCAGCGGGGTACTTAAACACTGCGCCACTTCTTCCAATACTTTAGAGTCCCTCTTCATTCGCTTGTGACTTTTCTCAGTAGACAGACATCTCTTTAAGACTAGTAGTCTTAGCTTTCTCACCTCTGAATTCCCAACTCCTAACATCCTGCCTCGAACAGGCGCTTTTCAAAGGATTTTCCGTGACCAAAAGCCAAAATAAAAATGAGCCAACACATGTATAAGACTATGGGGGTGGGGGGAGAGGCATAAATGAGAAGCTGCTATCAAGGGCTTAAGTAGAAAGCAAATGTTTTGGAAATTTGGAAATGCCAAATGCTGACTTTTCCCCCACAGAAGCCTGAGCAGCTCTTTCTAAATATCAGTACCTCAGACAAGGACTTTATCCAGCAAAATTCAATGTGGCTTAGTTTCTCAGTAGCAATTGCTCAAAGTATTTCATAAAGCAGGGTATGCATTCAGATTTTCTTTCTCTTCTAGTTTTTATGTTCACTTGCTCCAAGAAGCCCTGCTATCACATTGCTGAAGAGCTTGTTTGCTTAGCAAATGGACAGTATTTCAACCCTACCAGATGACTTAAGAGAGAGAAAAACGGCACTGCTGCTATAAAGATTACAGCCTTAAAAACCTCCGTGCCAGCTGGTTTGAAATCTTCAACAAAAATTCTCACATCTGGGTTAATAGACAACATTACGGTTGACAGAAAATGTGAATGTTGTCTGGGGTTTCTTTGTCTTGCAAGTACAACCAATTCCTATGGAAGGGATGGTCAAGAAATCCAATGGCATTGGGCAACTCTTCTGCTCAAGATGTCTTTAACGTATGAAAAAGCAAAGATGTCACTTTCGAGATAAAGGTGTACTTGACTGAAGCCATGGTGCTTTCAGTAGCCCTGTATGATGGCCCATAAGGAATAAGGAAGACAGCAGATGAATTGCTGCATTTAAATTATGTTGCTGGTGAAGAATAGTGAAAGGCCCAAGGTCAGTCAGAGGACACTCCCATTCGACATGGACAAAGGACATGCTCCTGAGAAGCAAGTACGGTGAGACTTTGGACATGTTGTCAAAAGGGACAGGTCCCTGGCAAGATGCAATAGTTTGATGAAGTAGAGGGTCAGCAAAAAGAGGAAGACCCTGGAGATGAGGTGTATCAACACAATGGGGGCAGGAGTGAGTTCAGCAGAGCACGGATTGTGAGGACGGCGTAAGGCTGGGCAGTGTGTCTTCTGCTGTACATCGAGTGGATGTGTCAGAACCCACTTGAAGCTAGCTCACAGCCAGACACCTGCTCACAAAGAGTAGCTTAGACTGCAAGATTCCTGCTGCTGCCTTCTGCTCAGGCATGTGCTTGCAACATACCTGCCAGGGTGTCTAGCCCGAGTTTGCAGAACAACTGCTAAACAGTCCTGAAAACACATCAATTTATAACAAAGTTATAGCAAGAGAGAAATGAAGGGGCTTCAAAAAGTTGGTAGAAAACTCCACTGGGTTTCAATTCCATTTTTCCCAAACTTCCTCATTTTGCTTTCAAAGTATATATTTAGAAAAGACATTCAGGAAAGAGAGAACAAAACTGTTACATGATTTGGGTCTCTGCTAAATTTCCTCCAAAAATAGACTAGAACCATATGGAAATCAAGCAAAGGGATTTTTTTTTGAAAAGATGAATCATTGAAAGCAATCTACTAAATGCAATAATTAAACCCCCCACATGCATCTCATTCATTAGAATTCAGATAACAAAAGATCGCACCTCTTGACTGAGTACCTGAGCAGCTTTTCTCATTCATTAACTGTGGGAACCAGAGAATGGCTTCATTTTTCTAAGCTTGTCCCTTTAAAATCACGCATGGGTTGTTAATTCTTCTCTTGGGACTTCGTGAAGATGAAACTGGATGCTACTTTTGAATGTGTTCAGCACCCTGCCTGGGATGGTGTTATGTCTTAGTGTGAAACTGCCTTATACCCTTCACAACTGCTGGATAGGCAGGCATTGTATGCAGTAAACATATGTTTTTTGCCAAGACCCTAAATCTCTTTTCATTTTTGAGAAAGAAGGTTTTAGGCTAGTGCAAGGATTGATCACCTCCAAAATAGCTCTAGACACTGGTACAGTTGATGACTTGATCCTAATAGAAATTATGGCTTTCTAATGGTGGCGTCTAAGGGTGGGTGTAATTGTATACATTTCCTGTGCACATGTTTGAGGGGCCCAACTTATACTTTAGCTGGACTTTGAGATTCTAATCCCAAGGTCGGCAGTTCAAACCCACCACCTGATCCTTGGAGCAAACAGGAGACCACCTACCTTTGTACAGATTTACAGTCCCAGAAACCCTGTATAACGTTGCTATGAATTGGAATTGACTGGATAGCCGTGAGCATTGTTTTTTATGTGCATATTTTTAATGAACCCCGTTCACTCAATGGATAAATGTGTGGCTGCTAATTGAAAGGTCACCAGTTTAAACCCACCAGCCATTCAGTTAAGGAAAGATGTGTCCCAGTGCTCACATAAGGATGAAACCAAGCTCATGACTATTAAGGCAATTCAGATCCTAGAGACTCTGCAGGATGGGCAGAACCGTCCCTGTGGGTTTCTGAGAGGATAACTCATTCCAGGGACAAAATACTTCATGGTTCTCCTGAGGAGAGGCTGGTGGCTTTGAACTCCTCACCCTTAGGATATCAGCTTTACCCTGTGAGTCCCATAGCCTTGGGGGTCCCATTGGACATTCTAACTCTTTGTGACCTATAGACTCGAGCATAATGTCCCCACAGCATTTCCTAGGCTGTGATCATTATGGAGGCAGACAGTTATACATTTTGCTATAGAAAAGCTGGTGGGTTTTACCTGCCAATCATTCAGCTGGCAATTGGACTGTTAACTTTCACCCCACCCAAAGCTCTCTGAGTAGCTATTATTTTAATCTCTGTTTTGCAGATGAGGAAAGTGAAGCGCAGAACTCTCTTCTTGGAATTAGGCACTGTGCTGTTTCACTGACAGTTGCCTGCTTGCATCCACTGGAGCAAGCTTTAGTAACCCAGTGGTAAAATATTGGGGTGCCGAAGGTAAGGTCAGTAGTTGGAAGCCACTAGTTACTCTACAGGAGAAAAATGAGACTGGCCTCTCTCATAAAGGCTGCAGCTTCTTTTTTTAAATTATTTTTTTTTAGGCATCACTGCCCTGGTGGTGGGAGTAGGAGGCCCAGTCTTTGCTCCGGGGAGCTGGAATTGAACCTCCATTCCAGTGGGCCGCAGTCCCGCGCACAACCACTACGCCACCGGGGCTCAGCCCAAAGCTGCAGCTTCTAATGCTTCCTTTTTGTCTTACAGAATCTCATGATTTGGAATTAACTTGAGGATTTGTGGTTTTTTGGTGGGTTGGGACAAGTTCACGATCCCTCACTCCATTTTCCGAATCATGGCCAGGCTTCTGTTCTTATAGCAAAGTATGTCTGTCTCCTCCTGTATGTTCTCCAGAGAATCTCAGCAAAATCTGAATCTCTAACGGAAAGGCCTCTCAGTGGGTTGGCAAACATGACAGAGAGCATCGATCTCTTCACAGCTGCAGATCCACAGATACTCTCAGCCTCGGAAGCTGCACTGAGGCCACCACTGAAGGTATTTTGAATCTCCAATGCTCACTACCTAGTAACACTGTAGGCAAAGAAAGCACACTGAGATCTTCAGGCTAGGAGCCATGAGTCAACTGATGAGTGTGTCCTTTCTTGGGAAATAAATGCTGGAAAAAAAATGTGATCCATCACAAGATATCAAATGGACACAATATCATGTATTTGACTGTGGGGAGTGCACCATAGGAAGATCCAGAGATGGTGACATCTAGGATGATTCCAGTGATTCCTCAAGGATGCTCATTGACAGGGAAGTAGGGGCTTCATCAAATTGTTGAAAATGTTGCAACAATTTGTAGCCCAAAGTAGATGGGAGAGGGGAGGAGATGGGGTCAATCTTTTGATGGTGGACTGTGATGTGCAAGTGGACATGTTTTCCAGGTATTTGTTCTGGGAATCCCAAAGTGATTTGGATTTAAAACTATGGGAGTTGGTGTTATGTCCATTCTCACTAGTAAAAACTTGTTCATTAGTTACAGCTCAATTCAATTTCATTTTCATAGATATGAAAGTGGGAAGATATATTTTAGTCTGGAAAATACCTTCCTTGAGAAATATGATAAAGAAACAGATATTGGGGGCAGTGTATCAAGACCTCATCTTAACATTTTATGATGCCTGTTGCCTGAGTTTTAAACTGGCTCGAGATCATCCAATCCCACAGTCCTACAGTCCTAGGTGTGCTACAGTTCTAACGTCAGTATCTTCATTTGGCTTGCCCAAACTCCATGAAGACAAGCATTTATTTTGAAATTGAATATCACTAACACAGAGAATATTCCTTGACTATATCTAGCACTGTGTAAATATTTGTTGAATTACTTCATATAATTTAAAATAGAACTAAATGGTATTGAATATCTTGCCTCCTTTTCCTATATTTTTAGATGCTACTACATTGCTTATTTTAAAAAAAAAAAACTTTTATTGGTAGTAACTCTCCAGTACAGCTTTTCACATAAGTGGGAACATATAAGTGTGCTTTTGTGTCTGGCAGCAAGGTGTTGTCAAGGTTCATCCATGTTGTAGCATGTATCTGAGCTTCAGTACTCTTTAAAACAGACTATAATATTTGTTTTTCTACATGCCGTATGCCCAATCACCTTCTGATGGACATTTGAGTTGATTCCATCTTTTGGCTATTATGAAGAGTCCTGAAAAGAACAATCACACATACATTTTTGTGTGAAACATATGTTACTCCTCTCTGGGTTCATTATCAGAGGCCCAGTGATGTAGTGAATTATAAGAATGGCTGCTAATTCAAAGGTCAGCAGTTCTAATCCACCAGGCATACAAGGGAGAAGGGTCAGGTGCTCTACTCCCATAAAACCTCAGAAACCTTCAGGAACAGGTTTCCTGCTGTGAATCAGCATCGACTAGAAGGGCGTGAGTAGTTTCATGAGTTAGCTCATGCATCCTATTAAGATGGCTTGAGAAAGAGATCATGCAAAGTGAGTTTAACATATAAAGCCTTTTCAGTAGATTTTAGAGGATTAAAACAAAAATGAAGGCAACCTTGGGGCTCATAAAAGTCTATCCCGCATTCCACACCTAGCATAAGGCAAGCTCCCATCTTCCACTGCCCAGCGTACTCTCTGCTGTGGAAGAAGCAGTTTTCTAATCAAGGTAGACATTTGGATTTACGAAGCTGGTGCAGTGAGATTGCCAAGGATCTGCAAGTGCACTGTTTCCCAGATCTCATTTTGCATCTTGAACTTTGTTCTATTCCTGCCTCTATTTTGTCAATAAAGTCTCTCAAATGAGTACATTATTATTTCCCAAGGTCACTCCTCTACAGCATTAAATAAAACTTGTGCCAGAGTGAATCTTGGCAGAGTTTAATCTCACCTGCTTGTGCTTATAATTATTCTACTAGCCATTTTATTTTGCTGAGCCTAATTTGGGGGAAACTTGATGGACAGCAGAAGTCAGCATAAATCCATGGTCATGAGTATGCCTTTTACACACCCTCACAAACACCTGTACACCAATATGACTCTTCAGGAGCCCACATAGACTGACTAAGGAGGATTTGAAACTGATTTTAATTCTTCCTGATCAGGAAATTGATGCAAGCCTAGCAAGTATATTGAGAAATAGTATGATGGTTTAAAAATTTTTTTAAAATCATTTTATTGGGGGCTTGTACATCTCTTATCACCATCCAAGCATTCATTCATTGTGCCAAGTACATTTGTGTATTTGTTACCGTCATCATTCTCAAAACATTTGCTTTCTACTTGAGCCCTTGGTATCAGCTCTTCATTTTTCCTCTCCCTCCCTCATGAATTCTTGATAATTTATTAATTATTACTATGTTAGTGTATCTTCTCTTACCTCTCTGATCCATTCCACATTATCTCAGTTTTAATCTGCTCCAAGCCATGCCAATTTCCTAAATGTCTCAACCAGAAGTCCATTCTGTTCTTCACTGATACCATATCCATTTCCTAGTTTTCCTCTTAAAGCCGCAACCAAAGAGATACTTATACCAGTAATATTAAATCCAGTGTGTTGGCTGGCCAAAATATATAATCTTTATGTTAGAAGCATTTAGACAGGGTTAGTTTTAATTGTGGGTATCAGACCAGATGGGTGGACTCATGTAACTCAAAGTTCCTATCATGTAGGATCTAGTGCATGTTAGGTTAAGAAGTTTCTCTTTAATTTGACTTCATAAAACGTATTGCTATGTGCTACTGCTTTTTATAGACAAAATAAACTCGTAGTCAGTCAGAGAGAACATGATTACAACAGAAGAAGTGAGGAAGTGCAAGATTTTAAAGGTTTGGTCAGATAGAGTCAGACCTTTATTTTATGGAGTAGTCCAGGACTCTGACTCCATTACTCTGCTCTCTGCTCCCTCCATCATAAATTGAGGACCACAGTGAAAAGGCATCAGATCAAGACATGAAATGTGGTAAAGAAAGCTGATGATTCATAGCTATCAAAAGATATAGTGTCGGGGTCTTAAAAGTTTGAAGATAAATAAGCAGCCATGTAGCTCAGAAGTAACAAAGTTCACATGGAAAAAGTACACCAGCCCATGTGATCACAAAGTGTCATCGGAATCAGTTATCTAGCACCAGAGACCTAGAACAAAAAGTTATACCAATGTGAGTGAGTAGGAGTGCAGAATGCAGACCCAAGGCCCATCTGTAGAGAATTGGGCATCTCCTTAGAGAAGGGTCACAAGGAAGATATGAGCTAATCAGGGGATAGTATAACATGAATGAAACATGCAACTTTTCTCTAGTTTCATATTGTTTCCTTCCTCTACTATCATGAGCCAATATCTACCTTATAACTCTGGCCAGACCAGAGTATGTACACTGGTACAGATAAGAGCTTGCAACACAGGGAAATCAGGATAGATAAATCCCTCAGGACCAATACTGAGAGTATCAATACCAGGAGTGAAAGTGGAAGGCAGGGGAAGAAAAGAGAAACTGATCACAGTGTTCTACATATAACCCTCCCTCATGGAGACAGACAACAAAAAAGTGGGTAAAGGGAGAAATTAATCAGTATAAAACAGGAACAAAATCTATAAATTATCAAGTGTCCATAGGGAAGGGAGTTTGGTAGAGGGAGAGAAAAAATAAAATGATACAAAGGGCTCAAGTTGAAAGAAAATGTTTTGAGAATGCTGATGGCAATGTATATAAAATGTGCTTGACACAATGGATGGATGGATGGACTGTCATAAGAGCTAAAACTCAACCAAATATAACAGCAACAAAAAATAATGATCTATGTGGTAGGCAACGCAGAGAGGCAGTTGTTGTTTTAGTCCATTCTGACTCGTAGAGACCCCGTGGACAACAGAACTGGAACCAACTCTTCCTGCACCATCCACACAATGAATCTGTGGCGGTCATGTGCTTCTGTTAATTTCATGATTGATATGTAGGGGTGGAGTCTAGCCTGTTAATCTGGAGGTAGACATTGAGTAGCCAATGAGGCCTCTATGTGGCCATGGCTTTCTCCCGAGACTTCTGGGAAGTCTCGTGACATTTCCATCTTGAAGATGAGAAGCTATCTCCCCGGTTGTTGGGAGTTAGTCTCAGAGACAACGAACTACGAACAAGACAAGATGGCAGCATCCAAGAAGCTGAAGGAGCTGGAGGAGAAGCCACATGACCTTGCTCTGATGGAACCAGACCTCTGAAGCTGGAGAAGCCACATGAAGATCTCTGCTAGCACTGAGTTGCTTCTACCACTACTGGATGCTGTTGACGGACCCTGAGCCCTGAAAACAAGGAGCCCTGGAGAGACCCCTACTGGTGCCAGGACTCTGCACCCACTGGCCTGTGACTTTGTGAGTTGGAAGGTTTTTTTTTTAATTAAAAATCATTTTATTGGGGTATCGTACATCATTTTTCCAATACAAAAATAAACATACTGTGACAAGAACCCTCGCACATCCGCTGCCACTATCATTCTCTAAACATCCACCCTTTTCCCCAGCCTGTGGTGTCGGTTCCTCCAACCCATCCCCTGTTTCCCTGCTCTCTCTCTCTCCCATCCACCCTCAATATTTTATAAATTATTATCATTCTGTCATATGTTACCCTGCCCGACACCTCCCTCAGCCCACTCCCCCATGCCCGTCCTCCAGATAGGTCATATGTAGATCCTTGCACCTGGTTCCGTCTCTATCCCATCTTCTCTCCACCCATTCAGTAGTTCCATTCTAACCACCATCCCAAGGGGGCTCATCCATCCTGATTTCTCCATATCTCCAGCCCCCCTCTCTACTAGTGTACCTTCTCCAGTCCATCCGGATGTGCAAGGTAGAGTTGGGATCATGATGGTTGGGGGGTAGGGAGACCTCAGGAACTAGAGGAAACTTGTATGCATCATCACTGCCTGGCTGCACTCTGACTAGTCTGTCTCCTTCCTGTGGCTCCCCTGTAAGGGGGTGGCCAATTACCCACCAGTGGGCCTTAGGTCCCCACCCTGCCCCTCCCCTCACTCCTAATGAAGTGATTCCTGTTCTTTAATGTTCGATATCTGCTCCCTTTGGGCCCTCTTGATCACACTTGACGGTGTGCTTCTTCCCTGTGGATTTTGCTATCTCCATGCTGAATGGCAACTCAGTTATCTTCAAGTCTTTGAGACTCTAGACATTCAGTCATTTGGTAGCTGAGCACCATCTTTTTGTTTGCCTCTGTACCCATTTGTCTTCAGCGATATCGGGAGTTAATTGGTCCTTTGATTTTGATTTTTGTTCTTTGATGCCTGCTGCCTGATAGTTTCAGCACCTCATGATCACACAGGCAAGTGAGCTTCTTTCATGGTAGGTTTTGTTGCTCCTGAGCTAGATGGCTGCTTGTTTATGCTCAAGCCTTTAAGACCCCAGATGCTATATCTTTTGATAGCTGGGCACCATCAGGTTTCTTCACCACTCTTGCTCATGCTCCCACATGTCCTCAGTGGACACCTGGGGTGTGTGTGAACACATTGATATGTGTTCCCCTCCCCCATTTGATGTCTTATTGCCTAGACATTTCACCACCATGTGACCACGCTGGCTGTTGTGCTTCTTTTGTGTGGGTGTGGTCTCTTCTCATGTTGGGCCATGTGAGCCTCGAGGAATACCAGATTCATAGAACAAAGTGTTCTTGCATTGAGGGAGCACCAGGGTGAGGGCCCAAGGTCCACCTGCTGTCCTAATATTTGGCCTATAGATATGTTTTTAAAGTTATTCCCACTTTATAACAGATAGTGGATGGTCTATTGTTTATCTTTAGGCTTTTAAGACTCCAGGCGATATATCCTTTGATGCCTGAGCACCATCGTCTTTCTTCACCATATTTGCTTATGCACCCATTTTACTTCAGTGATCATGTTGGGCCAATGAGCCTCGAGGAATACCAGATTCATAGAACAAAGTGTTCTTGCATTGAGGGAGCACCAGGGTGAGGGCCCAAGGTCCACCTGCTGTCCTAATATTTGGCCTATAGATATGTTCTTAAAGTTATTCCCACTTTATAACAGATAGTTTTATTTATGTATGGACATACCCATGTTAGACCTCTGCAAGTGCCCTTTGCCTTCTAGCTCTTTCCTCTATTTCCTTCTGCCTCCCTCCTGTCCCACTATCTTGTTCCACTTTCATTGGAGTTGGAAGATTTTATAGACTGACATCAGGCATGTGGGTTAATATGGGACTTATGACTTTGAACTGGACTGGGTTGGGATGCTTTCTTAATGTCCTATTGCTCTTATATCCATGTCCTATACCCTTATATCCATATACATGTCTATCAATTTGTTCCTCTAGTCTACCTGGATGCCATGCTTGAGTCACTGTGGCACTCCCTGTGTGAGCCTTTCCTTGAGAATTGTCCTTCGTTTTTGCTGATCTTCTACTTTGAAATGCATGATCTTCTTCTTTAGGGCCTGGTCTCTCCTGTCTAATGCAAAAGAGATGGCATTGGCCATCCTGATTTTAACAGCACTCTGTCCGTATGCCTTTCAAAAGAGAGTTGATCATCCACTTACCAATCTCCAGTATATTCAAAATTCTTTGCCACACCCTCATTCAAGTGGATCAATAAGTCATTAGTCTTCCTTATCCATTATCTAGCCTTCACATGCATATGGGACAATGGACAATATCATGGGGGGGGGGTGGTGGTCAGGTCTACCTTTTGCTCTTAAGGAGAAGGCATTGGTTTTGAACTTCGAAAGAGACCTTGTACAGAAAACGGAGACAATGTGATAAGCCATTTGATTTCTTGACTACTATTTCCACAGGTCTGAATCATAGATCCAAGGAAACACTACATTTGCAGATGGTTAGTGAGTCTTTCTGTAATCTTTAATCGACATTCTTCATAGAATCCAGTTTCTGGAATAATTCATTCTGTATACAGTTTGAAGATGTATTGTGGAAGGACACAACAACCCTCATACACAACTTTCCCATTTTAAAATCCTGCAGTATCCCCTAGTTATACTTGAGATGTGGCCTCGGTCTACATATAGGTTCCCTCTGAGCATAATGAAGTATTTTGTGATCCCCTTCATTAGCAATGTTAACCACAATTTGTTATGATCCACACAGACATTTATCTTTTAATAGTCAATAGAACACAAGTGAAGTTTTTCTGGTACTCTCTGCTTTCAAGTAAGATCCATCTGACACTAAAAATGACATCTATACTTAGCATCCTCTTTTGTTTACTGTTCATGTAGGTCCAATTGTCTTTGAGTTATTGTCCACAAAATTGTACTTGTGCATGGCATTGGCAATGCTGCTGTTGTGGTTCGGTTGCATTGAGTTGGTTGTGACACATAGTGATCATGTGCGCAAGAGAATGAAATGCTTCTCAGGCCTGTGCCCCGCCCCCCTCCACAATTGTTCTTATCCATCTTTCTATCTCAAGGAGAGTCTTCCTATTTTTTTGCTGACCCCCTATTGGTGACAGTACAGATACTTTCCACATTCTGTTGGTGACGTTGTTTGGAATGAAGACAGTCCATATTCCAGGGACTGTCTTCCAAATTTCTTGGCCTGGACATGGGTCACAAGGTGTGCTATTAATCCCTCTTTCATGTATTCCAGATTATTTATTGACTTCTTAAGTTCAGGTACTGCTTTCAGGAAAATGACCATTAAGAAAATAGATGTAGCAATTTCAATGATGATTATAAATAGTCAACATTGACTGAAAGTCTAGAAACTGCTCTCCCAGGGATCTCTGGTTGCCTTGTCCTCATTGAAACCTCATAGGCCAGAGTAGATCTGCCCTATCTGATTTCCTAGACTGAAGTATTTGCAGAGATAGACTGCCATGTCTTTCTCCAACAGTACAGGTGATGGATTTGAAACCCCCACCTTTGTGTTAACAGCTGAGTAATCTATCACTATGGTACTAGGCTCCTTACAATACCCTTGTGCTAGATAAACTCTCTTAATTTACATCAGCCCCCAGGATAGTCAAACTCTGAATGAGGAGTCGGAGGTATCAAGATCTAACATATGAACTTCAATGGCAACACTCTTAAGGGAGAGTGGAGACTACTAAGGGAACCACAAGAGCAAATCAGAACCTCAAGTCTTGGTGGCCACCTGGGAGAGCACCTGGTGAAGAGGCTGAAGGGAGGGAAGGAGAAAATGTTTCCAGGAGGCATTGCTGTAGGGTTTTTCCCTTCTATCTTGGGGAGAGGGAATAAATGTGGCATGAGACAGCATCAGGAACACACCTAATGGTAAGTTATGTGAATGTTTTTCTGTTCTACATGGCTTCTATCTGAAAATGCTTCACTTTCCTGCATGGGAAATCTGTATCCCTTTGCAGGGACAGACTCTCAGGTTTGGAGCTCCAAAGCTCTGATGGTGCTTTCTTACATAGGAAGCACTTTCTCATAGCCAGCGGTTTCTCAGAGCTCATTAAATTGAGACTTTCAGAGGAAAAAAGATATCAAGTTTACATTGCCAGATAAATTGAGATTATACTTACAGTTTATAAGGGCTGGCAAGACTGGTTTCGAAGCTAATTGTGAATGTGTGCTTGTAATGGGAGTTAATGAAATTGACATAAATCAGGAATAACTGGTATCCTCTTGTGGGTGCTTTATAGATTAAATCAACGCTGAAGTAGCATTTGTAGCCATTAATAAAGGGCTTTAAAGATGAAAAGCTTCCTAACTTTTAAGTTTTATTTTATGTAAAATAGGAAGACCTGGTTCTTACAAAGCACTAAAGGCAAGCTATAAACTAGGAGGCGGTAAATCATTACTTCAAAAATAAATTTCAAACTGGATCAATAATGCAACTGCCATTATTGTTTCTTTTCAGAAATGCAAGTGCCTTGCGTCCAAGCATTCAAGTGTTAATAAATGGAGACAAAATGTTCCTTTTATCCTTCTTTCTCTCCCTCTTTCTCATTATAGGTGTCTGCAGGGCAGGTTTCACAGTAAGCAGAGGAAACACTGGCTTACTTGTGCTCATTCACTAATCTGTAGTGACTGTCTTTACATTGTGCCATCTCATCAAAGGCTCTGCTTCTTAGAATATATGGTAGTTATAATTTCATATCAATTTGAAAAATAAGTATAGGAGTGGAATCTAGCCTATCAATCAGGTCTGAACCTGATGATACAGCCTTGTGGACCTGGTCTTCTCAGGAGGATTCTGGGAGTTCCCTTTCTCTCTCTTCTTCTGTTTCACCTTCCTGTTGACAACCCAGGTGAATCCATGCTGAGGCCTGAGCAAGCCATGTAGTGGAGACCTGTGCCAGCCCTGTGATGGGCCCCCACCATTGGATCCACAAGACTTTTCACCCTCCATCCTGTGATCTTCCTGCATTCTGCATCATTGCATGTGTCTGCATGAGTCTGAAGAGAGGTTTTTGGATGAGTATCAGATTTATGGGCTAATATCAGTCATATGGACTTGATCTCAACTGAGCTGGGATGATTTTCTTAAATACAATTATTATTTATATAGATCTCTTTTTACATATGTATTAGGGTGAATGAATGTTTTTCTCTAGAATACCCAGTCTAACACAGCGTGGTTGGCATTTGTGTCTCTCCCAAACTGATAACCCTTGACTGTAGAATCAGACTCTCTTTTCATATTTATAGTCCCTGACAGGGACTGACTACCCAGCAAATGATGTAAACATAATTGTGGGCTTCCACGGATTACTTACTAATTTGTAGTGAGTGAAGCTCCCCCTTTTGAGTGTATGAGAGTGTACATGTGCATGTACAACTAAAAGTCCAATAATAGCAAACAATGGTTGAGCATTTATATTTTTGTCCACAATGTAGGATTCTATATATTTGCAATCTGAAGAAGCAGTTAGAGATAGGTGTCCAGGAGTCCACAGAGATTAGGGGTAGGTTAGTATTCCAATGTGAATCTTTTGGCTTTCAAACATGTTGTCTCAACTGTGTCTCTCATAAATCAGGACACTTTGAGCTAAAACTGTTATCTCATTCATTTGGGTGACTCATGTTTCCTGACCTCTTTGTCCATCTTAGCACCTGATACCTTTGATTGATCAGAGATGGCCTGCCTGAGGCATTGGGGTGGACCCGCATCTGACCCTTGCTCTTCTGGGAGCAAGTCACTCTCATACACAGGTCCACTGTTAAGACACAAAGAGGAAATGGCATGTTAGTGAATGCTTTGCTCAAGTGAGTGCTCAAATGCAGCACTCAACGCAGATCACACCACCCAGCAGAGTCTGTATGGGAGGTGCCAGGTATGTCAGCCATGTGCTTGGGGGAGGAGATAACAGGAAGATGCAGTGAAATCGCCCCATCAGGAGAGTTCACACATTTAGCTCCAAAAAGTTCATGGAAAATTTTTACTATATTTACCACTATAGTTTCATTGGCATATAATCTATATATTGTATAATTCAAGAGTTCAGTCACATCTGTACAATCCTCTCCAAAATCAATTTAAGAATATTTTCTTCATCCTTATACCTCTAGTAAATGACTCCCATTGTCCCCCAACCTCCCCTACCATAATCACGAGCAACATTGACCCAGTTCCTGTCTCTAGAGATTCACCTACCTGTGATTTCATATACAGAGAACATTACAAAACAGGGCAAAAATGAACTAACAGCAACAAAGTAAAGCAGATAGAAACCTCCACAGAAAAGAGAGCAGGAAATATTCAAAGAGGAGCAAATTCACATGGATCATACAGGACATCCAATGAGCATCCTAAGTTTTAGCCTACCTGCATCTGCAACAAGTCAATTTCCAGTGCATTCTGCGTAACAGCAAGGGGGTGCTTCTCCCTGGTCCATGGCCAGAGGGGATCCACCAGGGGCTTCATCCCACATGTATTTTCTCTTCCCTTTTTATTTTGAATTCAAGATATGTCCAGGAGCCCTGCTGGCATAGTGGAGCATACCATATCTTGCTAACCACATGATCAATAATACCAAGCTATCAACTGAGAGAGGAGGTGTTGCACTTCCTTACAAAGTGGCAGTCTTGGGAACTCACGGGGGCAGTTTTATTCCTGTAGTGGGATTGTGAGTCACATGTGAACTCAATGGCAGTTAGAAGTTAACACATATATGTATATGTATAGATACACATACATACACTTATATTTATGTACGCCATAACCCATTGTCATTAAGTTCATAAAAATGTTTATCTTTGTTGGTATGTGCCCTTGAGTTCCATTCATAGAGTTTCTATTAAATATAGTGAAACACTGATCATTGTGTACCATTCTCATACATTCACAACTATTGATATGAATTAACTCATCTTCATGTATATATATGCATATATATTCATCTCATGTAGGATGTTCATCATATTTACTGACCACCTCCTTTACCAAGCATGGTGGTGTCCTTTTTCAGGAACTGGTTCCTTCAGATAGCATGCCCCAAGTGTACAGGGAGAAATCTCATCAGCCACACTCCTGAGAAACATTGTGACTATATTATTCTAAGACTGCCTTGTTTGTGTCCTTGAAGCCCATGGCATATGCTACATTGCTTGCTAGAACCATCTTTCAGATGCACCAATTGTTTTCTAGTCTTCCTTTTTCATTGTCCTGATTTCACATGCTTATGCGGCATTTCACTATTCACTATTCCTGGGGTCAAGTACACCTTAGTCCTCAAAGACCTTCTCACGGCCTTTGGTATGTGCAGCACATTTGCCCAATATAACCCCTCCTTTGATTTTCTGACAGACTTTATAAGAATTTACTGTGGACTACAGTGAATTGAAACCCTTGACAGCTTCAATATTTTTCTATTTATCTTGATATTGCCTGTTTTTGTTATTTAATCATTTTATTGGGAACTCATGCATCACTTATTACAATACATATATGCATATATACTGTGCCAAGCACCATCACATGCCTGCTGCTGTCCTCAGTCTCCAAATATCTGCTTTTCCAATTGAGCCCTTGATATCAGCTTTTCATCCTTTTCCTTCCCTACCAGCTGACCCCTTCTCCACCAAATCTCAATAATTTATAAATTGTTATTATTTTGTCACAGCTTACACTGCCCGATGTCTCCCGTCACCCACTCCTCCGCTGTCTATCTTCCAGGTTATGTGTAGTTCCTTGTGATTGGCTCCACCTCTCTACCCCACTTCCCTCCACCCATCCGGTAACTCCACGTTCACTACTGGTTCCAAGGGATTCACCTGTCCTGGTTCCCCGTGTTTCCAGTTCTCATCTGTACCAGTGTACCTCTTACAGTCCAGCTGGATTTGTCAGGTAGAATTGGGATCATGGTAGTTGGGGGGAGGAAGCCTTTAGGAACTAGAGGAAGGTTTTATGTTCATTGCTGCTTCACTGCACCCTGACTGGCCCATCTCCTCCCTGCACCTCATCTGTAAAGGGGTGTCCAGTTGCCCACAAATGGGACTTGGGTCCCCACCCTCTTTTCCCCCTCATTCATAGTGATGTGTTTCTTATGCTTTGATGTTTGATACTTATGATAAAGAGGAAATAATCTAGGTACATATATTTATCGGTAGCAAATGTACCTTGGGCCTCCATTCAGGTACTATCTCAGTGCAAAAACATTTTGCTCAATTAATCTGGCATTCCATGACGCTCACTGGCCTAATATGATCACTAAAGTCAAATAGGTGTATAAGCAAATGTGGTGAAGAAAGCTGAAGGCACCCAGCTATCAAAGGATTTAGCATCTAGGGTCTTAAAAGTTTGAAGATAAACAAATGTCCATCAAGCTGAGAAGTAGCCACGTCCACGTGGAAGAAGCACACTAGCCAGTGTGGCCACAAAGTATCAAAAGGATCAGGTCTCAGGCATCAAACAGGAAAAAATCATTTCTCCGTGTGCCCACCTCTCTAAGCCAATCACTGAGGACATGTGGGGGCATGAGCAAGAGTGGTGAAGAAAGCTGATGGTGCCTGGCTATCTAGAGATATATTATCTGGGGGTTTTAAAGTCTTGAGGGTAAACAAGTGGCCATCTAGTTCAGGAGCAACAAAGCCCACTGTAGAAGAAGCACACCAGCTTGTGCGACCATGGGGTATTGCCAGAATAAGGTATCAGGCATCAAAGAACAAAAATCATATCATTATATGTCTACCCTCCCAATATAATCACTGAAGACAAATGGGTGCCGAGGCAAACACTTCTTCCACTCGGAGGAAGCTTAATGTGCCCAGCTCCCAAATAATAAAGTGCCTGGAGTCTTAAAGGCTTGAAGGTAAACAAGCAGCCATACATCTCAGGAACAGCAAAGCCCACATGGAAGAAATCACCAGCCTATGTGGTCATAAGGGTTCGAAGGGAGATATTACCTATTTATGAACTTATGAGGAGTTTTGTTTTCCTTACTTTGAGTTGTAATTCATACTGAAGGCTGCATTTTTAATCTCCACCTATAAATGTTTCAAGTCCTCTTCATTTTCATCAAGCAAGTTGAGCCATTTACACAGCATGGATTGTTAATAAGCTTACCATCAATCTTGATGTCATATATTTCATATAATTCAGTTCTTGGATTGTTTTCTCAGTATGCAGATTGAATGCACATGATGAAAGGATATAACCCTGATCAACATCTTTTCTGATTTTAAACCTCACAGTATTGCCTTATTTTGTTCAAACAGCTTTTTTGCTCTACATATAGACTCAATTAAGCATTCTGAAATTCTGATCCTAAGAACCATAGAATGATAAGAGGTGACTATCTTCTTGTGTTTACTTCTTTAATATTCCAAGATCCCTCTCATTCTTTAATTTCAGCTCTTCCTAGCCCATCAGAGAATGCCTGATCTTTTAACAAAACACCAGTGGGATTCTGCAAGTGTCACTATGTCCTGCATCCCTACCTTTGTAGAAGGTGTCATAGAGGAATCTATCCAAGATGCACTGATTTGCAAGTCATTCACATGCTTGCTCTTTCCTCAACGAGCCCTGAAGTGAGTAGGAGCAAGCCTACACTCTTCACAGTGACCTCAGATTCAGGATCTCATGAAGCCCTTTCCAGCATCTTCATACAATGTTGCCCACATTGCATGCTGGTTGTACCCACTGACTTTCAATCCCCTGCATCAAGTCTATGTATGTGTTTTAGATTTTCTTTTCATGATTTGTTTTGGTGATCACTGATTAATCATCATCATCTTATCTTCACATAAGAAATCACCTATGCATGAAACTTACTTGAATTATTCTGAGTTGTGAAGATTAAGAAAGGGTAAGAGGTGCACAGTGGGCTAAGCATTGTGCTGCTAAAAATAAGCAGTTAGGCAATTTGAATACATCAACAACTCCACACACAAAAGATGAGGCAGTCAGCTTCTGTAAAGGTTTATAGCCTCTTAAACCCAACACATAGCCTTGAGAAGAACTCAAGTCCAGATCACTTCATTGTGCTTATGTGGAACCTGTACATGAATCACGAGGCAATTGCGTAAACATAACAAAGGGATATTACATGGCTTAAAACCAGGAAAGGTGTGTGTAAGGGTTATATTCTCTCATGATGTTCATTTCATCTGTATGATGAACTTAGAGGAGCTGGATAAAAGAAACATGTATTGTTATTATCTTTGTATTTTTGCATGTAAGTGTATATGTTGAACATTGGGGAGTTTTGTTGATGTTTTCTTAGTTTTCTTTGGTTGTTTCATTTTGGGGTGCCCTTTTTTTCAGCATGGTTTATCTGCAGGTCTATCTGAATGGGGTGGGCTGGATAGATGGTCTGAGAGTGGGGACAATGGGACTGATGGTACCAGGGTGGATGTGTGTGTGTGTGTGTGTGGGGGGGGGGGGGTGTTGACTGATCCAGGGATGTAGCAGGTGGTTCAGGGTCAGTGGTGGGGTGGGTGTGGGAGATCCAATAGGGATTGATTAAGACTAATGTAACAGAGAGAAAATATTGAAACCCAAATGGAGGTTGAGCATGATGGTGGGATGGGAGGAGGTATAGGGAAATAGAGAAAAGAACTGGGGAGTAAGGGACATTTATAGAGGTTAAATACAGGCATGTACATAGGTGCATATATTCATATAGGATGATGGGGAAATAGATCAATATGCATATATTTATAGGGTTAGAATTAGGACAGCAGATGGGCATTGGACCGCCACTCAGGTACTTCCTCAATGCAATAGCATTTTGTTCTATTAAATTGGCATTCCATGATGTGCGCCCTCCTGACACAATCACTGAAAACAAATGTGTGCATAAGCAAATGTGGTGAAGAAAACTGATGGTGTCAGGCTAACAAAAGATATAGCATCTGTGGTTTTAAAGGCTTGAAAGCAAACAAGCGGCCATCCAGCTCAGAAGCAATAAAGCCCATGTGTATGCAGCACATCAGCTTGTGGGACCAAGAGATGCCAAAGGGATGAATTATTAGGTTTCAAGAACTAATAATCATAACATTGTATGCTCACTTTCCTGATATGATTGCTGACGACCACTAGGTGCATAAGTAAATGTGGTGAAGAAAGCTGATGGTTCCCAGCTATCAAAAGATGGCATCTGGGGTCTTAAAGGCTTGAAGGTAAACAAGCATCCATGTAGTTAAGAAGCAAGTCCACATCAAAGAAGCACACCAGTCTTAGTGACCATGAGGTGTCAAAGGGATCCAGTATCAAGCATCAAAGACCTTAAAATTGTATCATTATAAATGAGGGGAAGTTCATATTGGGGACCCAAAGCCCATCAAGAAGTGAAGCGACATCCTCTTACAGAGAGGTTGCAGCGAGGAGATGAGCCAGTCCAGGTACAGTGTAGTAGCAATGAAATGTGCAACTTTCCTCTGGTTCTCAAATGCTGCCTCCCACCAACTCTCATGATCCCAGTTCTACTAGACAGATTCAGCTAGACCAGGGGATGTACACGGGAGTCAGAAACATGGGGAATCTAGGATAGATGATCCCTTGACACTAGTGGGATAATGGTGACACTGGGAGTGGGGAGAGATGGTGGAGTACAAACGGGAAATTAATTTAAGGGACCTTCATGTGGCATCCTCTCTGGGAGGGGGTTAGGTGACACATTGGACAGTGTACAATATGGAGAGGTAATAACAATTTGTAAATTATTAGGGGTTCATGGGGAAAGGGAAGGGGGAGGGCCTGTACAGGGACATGAAATTAAACAAAGAACTAGAAAATAGGGGGAAAGAGGAGCTTATGCTGGGGGCTCAAGTAGAAAATATTTGGAAATGAACATGGCAACATGTCTATAAGTGTGCTTAATATGAATGTGCATTGAATGTCATAAGAGCTGTAAGAGCCCCCAATAAAATCTATATTATTAAAAAGGAGGGGGAAGGAGAAGCTTATACCAAGGGCTGAACTAGAAAATATTTGGAAATGAATATAGCAACATGTGTACAAATGTGCTTGATACAAATGATGTATTAAATGTTATGAGTTGTAAGAGCCCCCAATAAAGTTATTGAAAACAAGCAAACAACAACAAAAGGAACATCCAATATTGGGGGAAGATCTTTTAACAGTTTGTGATATACAGATGATACAACCTTGCTCTCTGAAAGTAAAGGACTTGCTGATTAAGACCAAGGACTGTAGTATTCAGTATGGCTTATAACTCAATGTAAAGAACACCACAATCTTCACAAATGGATCGAGTCCACACCATGACTAATGGAGGGAAGGTGGGAGCTGTCAAGGATTTAATCTTGGTTGGATCTGTAGTGAATGCTCATGGATGCAGCAATCAGTAAATGAAAATGTGTGCTGCATAAGGTAAATATGTTGAACAGGACCCCTTTAGAGTGTTTAAAAGCAAGGATGTTACTTTGAGGACTAAAATATGCCTGACATAGGCTATGATATCTTCAATCCCTCATGTGCACATGAAAGTGGGACAATGAATGAGGAAGACCAAAGGAATCCATGCAATTGGATTGTGGTGGTATTGAAGAATATTTAAATTATCATGGACTGCCAAAAGAACAAATAGATTTATCTTAGAAGGAGTGTGGTCAGAGTGTTCCTTAGAGGCAAGGGTGTCAAAACTTTGTCTCACGGAATCTGAACATGGTACCATGAGAGACCATTCCCTGGAAAAAGACATCATGGTTGGGATCGTAGAGAAGCAGCCAAAAGAGAAAGGCTCTTGAGAGATTGGGATGACACAGTTGCTCCAACAATGGACTGAAGGATAGGACCAAATTGGAAAATAGAACACACTGGGCAGTGTGTAGATCTGCTGTACATATGTCACTCTAAGTCACAAGTGACTTGATGTCAGCTGTCAACAACAACAACCCTAAGAGGATATGTTAAGATTGACACAAAACCCTGAGGCAATGGGTGGAAGACAATATAAAATTTTGACCATGTTTTTATTTAGCATTTCTGTCTCCATTGAAATTTCATTCTTGTACACCAAACTCAGTTTCCCCAAAATTTCTAGCCCATAGCAGCCATTCTTAAGGTTGCTCTAACATTAAATGTAGTGGCATAGTAGCTGGTGATGAATGTTCCGGTTCTCTGGCCCTAAATTCTTTGATATGATGTACTCTCATATTTCTTGTTCATTATACATTATTGATGAACTGGCAAATATTTATTGGGTGCCCATTATGTCTATGCTTAATGTTGCTTGGAGAGAGATGTATCATAAGATGGCCAAGTCACTGTTCCCACAGTTTGTGTGCTAAAGTCTGCTATTTTCATAATAACATATTTCATTAGCATAGGTGAATATCTGAGAATGAATTTCAAGCTGAGGATCAAAATTTATAAGGATAACTACTCAAACTTATGAAATCAGTAGATTTGTTTCATCAGTCTCAAGTGTCTTCTCTTTCTCTGCATGTATCTAGGAATGTTGGTTTTCTAAACTCAGAGCAGTTCTTTTTGTTAATATTTAGGAGCTTGTATATGTTACATGTGGGTTCCTTAGATCATTTTAGAATATAACTTCATATTCAACTACAAGTGCTTTCTTTATTCTTCTTCTTCCCCACAAAATAATAGTTAATGAATGTCTTTTGGGGGGATTAGATGCTCGAGTTTAATTATTATTCTTCCAAGAGCTTGGATCAGTAATTTAATCCTTCTAAGCTAGGCTCTGTTATTTTTATTATTTCATAATACCATTAAATTCCTTAAATTCCTACTAATTTTATGAGGATGATCAAAAGATAAATATTAATAACAATACACTGATTTAGCTTCACATTTACAAAGCACTTTCACCAGCATGTCTCATTTGATATGTTCCCCTCCCATTACATATTTCATAGGCTGTAGCTTAGAGAACTTAAAAAATTCTGCAATAAATAAACACAGGCATTTGCTACAAGGACATGCATATGAAAGAGGAGGAGGTGACTAAACAAAACGCTGTATGCTAATGAAAAGAAATCAAAGATAGAGTACAAACTGTATGTGGAAATTAAAAGAAAGGGAAAGTATAAAAGGAAAAGAAAGAAAAGTGTAAAGTGTTAAGCAAAGGGATAATTTCTTTCATCTCTGATATGAAAGGCAAACTCAGTTCTGTGGTGGGTTACATGACCTTAGTAAAGGTCAAGGTCAGTGGTTCAAAAAAGTACCATAGATTTGGAAGGAGAAAAAATAGTCATTCTCCACTTGAACTGATTTGCAGCTTTGGAAACTCACAGGGGGAAGATGTATGCTATCCTACTGGGTCGATAGGTGTGTGGCACTTTCAAGGAATAGAATGTGGTTTCTTAAGAGTTGACTGTGGATTATTGCCACATATCTTTAGCTTTATTAATAAATAATGTGTTCTTAAAGGCAATATTTCTAAATAAAAGCTGATAATTACTTTATTAAAAAACAATGCATTTTTTGTTAAAAATAACATTAGGATCCATTTCTTTATCTGAATTTTTTCAATGTGGAGCACATCAAGCATGACTTGGAGAGATTTCTTATGTCAGAAATGATCAATTGATTCTAAAATTCATTGATTTGCAAATCATAATCACCATGGACTATTGACCTACGCTATATTTCAATTTATATGCACAACCAATTTTCATGGAAACAGTAGTCAAGAAATCAAATGGCATAGTCTATTGGGCAAATCTATTGCACAAGACCACCTAAAAAGGTTGAATATCAAGGATGCCAGTTTGAAGACTAAGGTGCACCTGTCCTATCCTATTATCAACAACCTCATATGAAAGTTGGGCAATGGATAAAGACAACTTAAGAAGAATCAATACAGTTGAATCATGGTGTTGATAAGCAAAGAATAATGAGAGCAGCAAGGACAACCCAAAGAACAAACAAGTCTGTTTTGAAAGAAGTTTAGCTTGAAAGTGCTCAGGAAGCAGGGATGATGAAACTTTGTCTCATGTACTTTGGCCATAGTATGAAGATAGGTAAAGCCCTGGAAAGGGAAAAGGTACTTGTAAATTAGAGTGGCTGCAAAAGAGAAGAACTTCAAAGAGATGGACTGAGACAGTTACAGAAACAACGGGCTCAGCTATAACCAGGATTGTGAGGATGGAATAGAACCAAGCAGATTTTTTGATGTGTTGTAAGTTCCACTGTTATGACATGGATCTGACATGAGTGTGCTGAACAGAAACAACAACAGCATATTCTAGTTCCTGTAGGGGTACACCCTTACTCAATATGGCTTTCAGTTTTGTTCCCAGAGCTCTTGGGTGTTTGAACGGAGTTGTCATTTTTTCTAATTAAAATTTTATTTTGTTGGGGTGAGGGGGTGGGGGAAGAGAGAGAAGCTGATACTAGGGCTCAATTCAAAAGAACATGTTTTGAAAAGGATGAAGGCAATACGTACAAATGTGCTTGATGCAAAGGATGAGTGGGCTGTGATAAGAGCTGTAAGGGTCCCTCATATCATGATTATAAGTAAATATGAAAATATATTTAAACATTTTTGTCTCTGATAAAACCCAGCTGAATCCCTTGTCTTTGGGTGTGTATTGACTCATGGTGACGCTCATGAGATACAGAGTGGTGTTTCTCCATTGGGGACCTTTTGAACATGATCTTTATGGAAGCAGATAGCCAGACTTTTGTACTGTAGAGCTGCTTGGTGGATTTGAACCACCAACTTGAGAGTTACATGCTAATTCTCACTAATGACTTCTGCCTCTTCTTCCCTGTTGGGTTGGATTATATGGACTGTTGAAGTCCGAGGCTTTAGCTTCTCCCCTTAAAACCAGATTCAAACCCTGGACAACATTTTTATACAATGAGCAAATGGCTCCTAAGACATCAGATCATTGAACTTGCTAAAAATCATAACCAAATAACCTTCTAATAAGAAGTTAAAGTGCAGATGCAAAGACCCAAGAACTGTTGTCTGTAGTTGCACTTTTATTAAAATCCAGATGCATTTTATTTGTTTTGTTTTAGTTTATATTTAGCAGCATATATCCAAATGTTTGAGATTTTCTTAGATAAACCCGTATATTGAACATCATTATTTTTTTTCCTCTTTAACAATGGAGTTTACTGGCTGAGCCCCGGTGGTGTAGTGGTTCTGTGCACGGGACTGCGGCCCACTGGGATGGAGGTTCAATTACAGCAGTAGGGCTGGGCCTCCTACTCCCACCACCAGAGAGCAGTGATGCCAAAAAAAAAAAAACACAACAATGGAGTTTACTAATGATTTAAAGTCTTAGAAAACTAAACAAGGCCATTTCATCCTGTCCTGTAGGGGTGATAAGCGTTGGAGTGGATCCCTGGCAGTGAGTGGGGACACAACTAGCCCTGCAGGATGAGGGAGAGGGTGAAGAAAACAAGACAACTAACCCCAGCGACTTCAAGCTTTGTGCTGAACATCATTGCCAGAGGTCCAAGCTCACCAGCTGCTCTAATGGAGAGAGAGGAGGCGCTCAGCTTCAGTAAAGATGCACAGCTTGGAAGTCCTACTTGAGGCTGCTAGGAGCTGAAACGGACTCTGTACCAATGGGTGGGAGTGTAGCATACATAGATGAAAGTACACAGACTCGCAGAACATTGCTAGACGGGTTTCGAAGAGAACAGCAGCTCCCCAGGTCGAAAGAAAGGACATTCCAGCAACCTCCCACTCCAGAGCCTCACACACTCTCCCCAAATAACCTTCGTCTTGACTCTAATGACTGTGAGCAACATTGCCAGTTTTGAACTTTACCTAAGTGCTATTCTGCAGTGTGCATTTGGGGGGGGGCCAGGGGTTACATTTATTTTTTAGCTAAGGATTAATTTGCAGAAATTCATAAGCATGAATGTAATGGCATAGTATAAATAATACAATACAGATCCAGATATGAGCCCTGAATTATGTGAGACCACAAAGGAAAAGTGGACTTGAAAAGTATTATTTTGACAAAAAGCCTTTGATCGCTAAAGAAAAAAATGTCTCACAAAGTGCAGGAATGTAAACTCAAGGACTAGTACTAACTGCCACAAATATTTTCTGTATATCTATATCTGATATATAAATGTATATATAGTATATGGAGCCCTGGTGGTGTGGTGGATTATGCTTTGGGCTGCTAGCCACAAGGTCTATGGTTAGAAACCAGCAGCAGAGGAACATGCCACTTCCTGTTCCCCTAAAGATTTAGAACCTAAGACACCCAAAGGGGCAGGAGTGAGTATATGTGACTATCTATCTATCTATCTATCTATCTATCTATCTATCTATCTATCTATCATCTATCTCTCTATCACTGTTATGTAGTCAATATTGGCTCATAGTGACCCTTTGTGGGTTTCTGATGCTGCAACTGTTTACAGCAATAGAGAGGAAGAGAGATCCCATCCTTTCTCCCTTGGAGCTGTAGATGATTTTGAATGGTTGACTATGTGGATCACAGTAAGTAACCACTACCCCATCAGAATATATGTGTATGTATAGATGTTAAGATCAAAATCCTCACAACTGAACCAAGAGGTAGCACATTGTGATAAATGGAGAAAAGATTGAAGTTGTAAAGGATTGTGTCTTCCTTGGAGGCATAATTAATGCTCATGGAAGCAGCCATCAAGAGATCAAAGATCCCATCTACACCTCATGATTGCACAAGTTGGCGTGCTTCTTCCATGTGGGCTTTTTGCTTCTCTGCTAGGTGGCCATTGTTTAATACTCCTCTGGTTCTTTGAGGCTTTCTCACTCCCTACTATTGTAACCTCAGTCCTGCCTTTCAGTTCTGCCTAGACTGGAGCATGAACAGTGGTACAGAGAAGAAGCCAGAACAAACAGAATCCAGTTCAGAGAGACTCATCAAGAACAGAAATTTGAGTAGTGATAGTAGGATGATAGGGGGAATGGGAGGATGGGAGGAAGGGGGTTGGTAGAGAAAAAAAAGATCATAAGATGCTCTGTATTGGATAAATCTGCTCAACCAGGCCTATTTATAATATTTAAAAGCAAGAATGTTACTTTGGGGATTTAGAAGTTCCAGAACCAAGCCAAAGCAATGTCAACTGCTTTGTATGCCTGTGAATGTTGATCATTGAATAAGATAAGACTAAAGAAGAACCAATGTGTTTGAACTGTGGTGCTGGCAAAGAATATGGAAACCGTGGACCTGTTAAAGGGCAAATGAATCTGTCTTTGAAGAGGTACGATCAGAATGTTGCTTAGAGAAAAAATATAGCAATATTTAGTCTTAAATTCTTTGGACATGCTGAGCCCTGGTAGTGTAGTGGTTGTGTGTGGGTCTGTGGTTCAAATCCAGCAGCAGTTCTTCAGGAGCAGGGCTGGGCTTCCATGAGGGAAGGGGTATAAAAAAAGAAAAAGAAAAAAATTCTTTGGACATATCAGGAGATGTCAGTCCCTGGAGAAGGATATCATGCTTGATAAGATAGAGGGTCAACAAAGGGTAGGAAGACATTTGATGGGTTGAATTGACACAGGGTTATAATAAAATGGATTAAACATAAGAATGGTGTGAGGATAACTTAGGTCCAGACACCCTTTCATTCTGCTGTTTGTAGGTGACGATGGGTCAGAACTGATTTGTTGATGCCTAACAACAATAACAATAAGTAAGGTGAGAAGATTCCACCTTGATGCACACCCTTCTTGTATTTGAGCCATATGACATTCCCTTGTTCATTTCACACCACTGCCTCCTGATTATTGTACAAGTTTCGCATGAGCAAAATAATATGTTCTGGAAATCCCATTCTTCTCAATTAGTCACAGGTTGTTATGATCCACACAGGTAATGACTTGGGATTATCCTGGGATAGTCATTGAAACACAAGGAAACATCTTGTGTTACCTGATGACAAAGGTGCGCCTGACTTAAATCATGGTATTATCTAAAGTTATCATATGCATGTGGAAGTTGGACATTGAATAAGGAAGACCATAGAAGAATTGATGCATTTAAATTGTGGTGCTAGAGATGAATATTGAAAGTACCATGGACTGATAAAATGATCAAAGAAAATCTGTGTTGGAAGAAGTAAGTCCATAGTGTACCTTAGAGGCAAAGGTGGCAAGACTTCTTTCATACTTTGGACATATTGCCAGAAAAGACCAGTCCCTGGAGAAGGACACTCAAGTTTGGTAAAGTGGAGGAGTGGTAAAAAAGAGGAATGCCATCTGTGAGATGGACTGACACAATGACTGCATCAATCAACTCAACAGAGGAACAATGGTTAGAATGGTGCAGGGCCATGCAGTGCTTTGTTCTGTTGTATATAGGGTCACCATGGTCAAAGGTGACACATAAAATATCTTTCTGGTGGTCTCTGCTTTGAGTCAAGTTCTATCAGACGCTGGCAATGATATCCCTTGTTCTACATTCTCTTCCGAATCTGACTTGAACCTCTAGTAGTACCGTGTCAATATGTAGCTGCAATCATTGTTGTATGATGGACAGCGCGATTTTACTTTCGTGTGATACTAACAACACTATTCTATAATCTAGTATGCTGACTGGTCACCTTTGGAATGGGTACAGATATGGATTTCTTCCAGTTAACTGGATAAGTAGCTATTTTCTAAATTTCCTGGCATAGACCAGTTGAGTTCTCCGCATGCTTCATCAGTTTGCTGAAATATTTCATTTGGGATTCTATCAAATTCTAGACTCAGGTTTTTGGCTAGTGCTTTCATTGCAGTTTGAGCTTCTTCCTTTAATACTGGCTCATATAACAGCTCCTGCAATGGTGGAATATTCACTATTGGTGCATGGAGCCATCTTTCCTCTAAGAAGTAGCTGGTGGCTATGCAGGGCTGAGCTTGCTTTTAGCAGCCCAGTGCCTAGCCCATTGTGCCAACAGGGCTCCTTTGTTTCACAAGAGCAATGGGTCATCTTGATTTTTCCCAGAAATTTGTTTCAATAACCTTGAAGATGATTCACAGGCTTGTTATACATGTGTGTTCTAGCCACAATGTTGAGACAAAGATTTAAGGCAAACATCTGTGGTGTACTTTGCTGTGCCCAGACTGCATCCAGTTGTGGGCCAGGGCTTCTGGGAGATACGTTTTTCTCACAGTGCTAGATCATAATACTTAGGCTGTAAGCATTGCCCTTTTGTCCCTTTGGATGACAATGAAACTGAATGATTTGATAAAGAGTTTTGTTGTTCCTATCTTTGATTTTAAACTTTCCCAGTTCTACAGTGGCCAACTCCATCTGATGCAAAAAGTCAATATGTCCCCGGTTAGCATGACTGGAACTTACTCTTCACCATTCCACTGTTTTGCCCATGTTTCAGGCCAGGCTACAAAGTTGAATGACCTGTGATGGTATGGAGTCTATAAGAGGTAATTCAAGTCCACTCTCCATGAGTAACCTTAGAGGACAGGACAGTTACTTTGTTTCTGGACATATCAGTGCTTTGAAAAATCTTTTGTAGCACAGTTCTAATTTGTATATTCTATGTCTATTATAAGTTACACGTACAGAAAAATGTCTTTGGCAATGTTTCTGTACATGAAAATAAGCACCGTGCAAACATATCTATAGAATGCCATGACTATGTAAACAAAAGTATAGAGAAACAGAGGGTCATTAGAAAGAATAATTATTTAGAGAATTCCTGTGTTTTCTTTTTAAATTTGTGCATCTTGCAGATTTCCCACAATGAGTCTGCATCATTTATTATGAAAGGCCAATGTTTGGTGGCACTTTAAGAGAATATAATAAATAATATCAATGAAACTAGCCACATTTTTGAAACATTCCACTTATTTGCACAATCTTGTTATGTGAAAGCTACAAGTCCCGCTCTTTTCCCTTCTTCTATTTTTCTTTTCAAGAAGCTGAAAACTGGACATTAGTAGAAATGGTAGAATGAGAGAGTAAATGCTCTCTTGCATTATTGCAGTGAAGAAGGCACACACTATTAGAATACACTTTTTTAAGGAACTTTAGAGATTCACCAGATGTGCAGTAATGTAAGAAATTTAATTCTCCAGGAGAAGTGAATGATGAATTTTATATAAAACATAGGTAAAATATATGCTTCTTTTATTTTCCTCCTGTTGCATCTCTCACTCCACAGCTGAGTGGGACTGCTGTTTAAAAATGGCTTAGTCATTTGGCCAGAACCTGTCTATTTAAAGTGACCAGATTTTTAGAAGGACACCGTTGAACTGCAGGGGGTGGTGTTCTTGATTAAACATTTGGTCTATATGGAGCAACAAAAAATTTCATAGAATGCAAAAATAGTATTGTAATATATTTATTTTAATTTTAAAACACCGCAGGATGTGGGCAAATAGTTAAAAAGCAGGATGCCTGGTCACGTTAATCTATGTTCACAAGGGATGATGGCATTGCACAAGGTCAGTCCAAGGCTGATCCCGAGGAAGTGGAAGTCAACCAAGACTCCCTCTATTATTATGTCTATTATAAGTTACAAGTACAGAAAAATGTCTTTGGCAATGTTTCTGTACATGAAAATAAGCACTGTGGTGACACCATGTGTTCCTCCCAGGACACCAAATAAATCCATAAAGTAATGCAATGCATGTAAACCATAGGCAACCATTACCATTAAGAGGTTTATCAAGAGCGTGGGAGAGGATAATGTTGGGTCAAGATCCCCAGTCTACAACTTGGGGTTGGGGGTCAGGAATCATATAAACAAAGCCTCTCTTCTTTAGGGCAGTTTTCAGCTCCTCTTGCCTGTGCAGGGTTCCTTTTAGCCTCCATGGAAGGCTCTTCATGACTCTGGGTTTCTTCTGGACGTCCATCTACCTTCATTTTTACAACCTGTGACCAAAACCACCAAGTTTTTGTCTCCTCTTGGGAGTCTTTGAACTGTGGTGGGTTTACCTGGACTGATAACCTGAAGATCAGCAATTCAAGACCACTACTCCCTCCTCAGGAGAAATATGAGGCTTTCAACTTCTAATAAGAGGCAACCTGCCAGAATCTCACAGAAGCAGTTCTGCTAGGTCCTCCAGGCTCCCTATTCATGGGCACAGACAAGATGGCAATGACATTCAGGTTTGTTTCTTCCATTCTTCCTTCTCTGTCTCCTTACCCTGTCTCCTATTTTCTTCCTGCTGTTTTCTATCCTAACAAAAAAACAAAACCACCACGAACAACAAGAGAAAAACTCATAGTTGACTGCTTAAATGTAACAGTTGTGAATTTCAGGCAAGTCACTCTCACCAGGGTTGCAAACTGACTTATCATGATATGCCACATATATTTCATTTGCATAGTAAACCAAAGCTCAAATCCTTTGCAAAGTCTGTGGACTGATTCCTGCTAGGTGCATAATATTCATAGAGCTGTCAAGAGAAAATGTATCAAACCAAGTTGCTTACAGCATACTTCTTAAAAAAAAATCACTGCCATGATGGCCATACCTACAAAGATACCCTAGGGAACAGGGTGGAATGCCCCTGTGAGTGTCCAAGACTGTAACTCTTCATGGGAATAGAAAGTTCTGTCTTTTACCACAGAAAACTGAGGACGCATCCGTTGTCAAGGATAAAGGTGATAGACAGTCTAGGGTAATAACTCAAAGAAAGGTAATACCTTGTGGTTTAGAAGGAAAACTACTCAAGCTGTTTTTCCAAGAACAAAGGCAAAATGCCTAGTGAAAGAATGTGCAAATCATAACCTACCTCCTTAGACCCAAGGGGGCAGAAAAGAATTCACTCACAAACAATAGGCATTCATTATTTAGTCTGTCCTTTTGAAGGAGTCCTTATTCATGTGCGTCGAAGGGATTATCATTCTTTTATTTCAGGAGTGTCCTACAGATAATGCTTCATCCTGGAAGGTATTTGGAGATAATGATCCCAAGTCCAAGCATGTTGCCAGTGCGTCTATCCCAACTGACAGAGACCATATAGGACACAGTACAACTTCTCTATAAGGTTTCCAAGGCTGGACATCTTGATGGATACAGACTGTCTCATTTTTCTTCTAACAGACTCGGGGCATTGTTCAAGGAAGCATTTAAGCACTCCGCCTTGGTGCCACCAGGATTCCAAGAGAATGTTTATAGGCTCATCATGTCTTAGTTCATTCTTCCTGAGGTGATCCAGAAGAAGCAAGTAATTAACTCATCAATAAGCATGGGATGGAAGGCTTGGAAATGAAGTATCTCAGAGCTGTGGAAGGCGCTCTCATATCCCTGCTGCTCAGAATCCCAGGGAAGACACTAGGATCTCATCTGCTCATTATCTTGACTCTGTGGAAGCAAGAAATGAAAGGTAAGTTTGAAATCTAAACTATCCAGTGAGTGCTGATGTCATGCCCCAACTCAAAAACAAGCTCCTTGAATAGACTGGTAGATTTTATGGTTCCAAGTATTTAAAGACTGTCTGTTCATTCAGGATCTGACCACTATGCTATCAAAGCACACTCTTATGGATGCCTGTGTGACTCTGATACTGAAAGTAGAAATACCATAAGGGGGAGGAGAAAGTGAGGGGTGAAGAGGGAGAAAGGGGGAACCAATCGCAATAATTTAGGTGAAATTATCACATACACATACATACACACACACACACACACATGCCCCAGAGATGGACAACAGCAATGTGGTTGAAGAGGGACAGCAGATGGTATAAAATACGAAAATAAAAATAATTTATATATTATTAAGAGTTCACAAATGTGGGACGATAGAAGAGGGAGAGTAAAAAAAGAGGAGCCGATATCAAACACTCAAGTAGAAAGAAAATATTTTGGAAATGATGAATGCAACATATAGACAAATGTGCAGGATACATTTGATGTATGGATTGTTATAAGAGCTGTGAGAGCCCCCAATAAAATGATTTATTAGAATAAAAACAAAAATAAATAAATTACAGAGGGTTAAAAAAAACACAAGAAAATGAAACTGCATGCTGAACCCCAGTGACATAAGTGGTTGAGTATGGGACTGCGGCCCGCGGGCTTACCGGTTCAAATCCAGGGGCAGCTCTCAGGAGCAGCGCTGGGTAGCTCCCACAACCACCAGAAGGCAGTGATGCCCCCCAAAAAAAAGAAAAGAAAAGAAAACTGCAAAGTAGTATCCCTGATGATTAGATGAGGTATTTGTGAACAATATGTTGACAAAGCAAATCCAGCATCATGAAAAAAGAAAATATCCCATGACCAATTGGAATTCAACCCTGTGTTTGATTTTGAAAAAATGAATTGAACTGGTACTAATTATTTTTGGAACATGTGATATAATTATCAGAGAAGAAATATGTCTGGATTTTCCTTTCTTAGAAATGTTTTAAGCATTGCTTATTCTTGAACTATTCAGGTTGCTAGGTTTTTTCATGAATCAATTTGTGTGTTTCTGGACATTGATCCATTTCATATTTATTATCTAACATGCTGGCATTCAGATCTTCATCATATCAATTTATATTTTTAAATGTAATAACAATGTCCTTTCATTTATGATAATAGTAATCTGAGAATTCCTCCATTTTGTATTAGCTTAGCTATAGGTTTGTTAATTTTGTTGATATTTTTAATGAACCAGGTATGAATACATTTATTTGATGTTTTCTGTTATTTTTATATTGTCCATTTTATTTTTGTTTACTTTTTTTACATGCATTTTCTTTAGTTTTAGTTTTCTCTAGTTGCTTGAGATTGAAATTCGGCCTATTGATTTCTTTCATATCTTTGATGTCACATTTACAGCTACACATTTTTCCCTGCATCCTGCTTTCACAGTATTCCTGAAGTTTAGGTATGCACTGTGTGAGTGTGCTTTTTGCTGTTAACATGTTTTAAAATCTCACTAACAATTTATCCTTTGAGCTATTGGTTATTTAGAAGAGAGAGTGCTGTTTAATTTTTACCTATTTGTGTCTAGTTCACATTTTCTTCTCTTATTAATTTGAGCATCTATTCCACATTCTATGCAAACATTGCCTTAAAAAGTATCAAGAATCTAGAAGAACGAGCTAAAATTTAGAACTCTTAGGAAGGAATATAGGAAAAATATATTGAGATCTTAGATTAGGCAAAGGTTTCTTACATATGATATAGCAGAGTCAACTTACCTATTCCTCCAGAGATGGGTATTTGGGTAGATCCTTCCTTATAATATGCCGAAATTCATGAATTCAAAACTTGGTATACATGTTTCTAAATAACATGTAAATAAATATCTCTAAACACAGATTTGTTTGTTCTTCAGCCACCCCAGAGTAGCTTCAATGTTGTTCATCAGCACCATATTTCTAAAGCATTAGTTCTTCTGGCCCAGCTATCACTCACTTGGGAAGATTGAAGAGAACTTGGCTCCAGTCAAATATACTTTAGTCTTGCAAGGGTCATCTATGCTTTTGAATACTTTCAGAAGGCCTTTTGGGGCTACTTACCCAATTTTTAATTTCTTGACTACTATTTTCATCAGTTTCTATTTTAGAACCAAGTAAAATGAGATCCTTCACAGCATCAATCTTTCTTTCTGTTTCCTTTGCTTAGTTCATTTTTTTAAACATTGCTCCATGTAGCCTGTCTCAGATTATAGAGCTCTTATGTAGAAAATGCTCTCTTATGAGTGGGTGAGGACCACGGTATAGTCTGTGCTAGACTTCAAAGATGCTCTGTCTGAATGGAAGGGCAAAATAGTTCTTGTGACTTTAATAGTTATGTTGCTAAAGCCGAAAGTGGAACAGATGGAGTCTTAGATCAAAATGTTGAAAGAACCATCTGATGTGTTGGTTCAGGTTAATTCATCAAACCTACGGTGTAAAGAATTGGAAGTGCAGTTGAGAATTTTCCTTGAGTAGTGTCCCTTTTCAGGACACAACAGCTGCCCCATGCTTTAAAGGGGTCAGATGGCGAGATGCCTTGATCCTACAACAAAAGTCAGCACGTTTTCAGAAGGAGTAAGACAATTATTCTCACTCTTTTTCATTGCTAAGACAAGAATTAAAGCAGATGGTTTAAGTAGTAGGGAGAACTTCCATGAGCTATATTGATACAATAGCCTTAGAATTCAACTAAAACACCTTGATCAATGGTCAAGAGGAGGGTTCAGAACTAGGCAAACATTCATTCTGCTACACACGAGGTTATAGCCAACTAACTCCAAGGCAAACAACAGCTTTGAACTAAAAGGGATGAAACAAAAGGCTCATCTCTAGAAGACAGGGTGACTATGAGCAAGTTTCTCATAGCCGATTTCCTGTTTGCTTGAGTGTACACATGGATTCACTCAGCGAATGGTTCTTCTCCAGGAAAGCTTGCTAATTTTCCCAAGTCTCTTTTCTCACATCCGCATCCTAATACCTAAATTTATTATTCTATGTTTCCTGAGCTTGGCAGGTATTGTGATGAAGCACTAGAGAGATACACAATACATGAGAGGGGACACTGTAGCTTATTGTGGAAACCAACACTAATACACTGGAAATGTTTCATCTGGAATCAAAGGAATTTCATGTTAGAACCATGAAAGAACAGCACAGTACACACAAGGGGGCTTCAGAAATTCAGGAAAATGAAGTCAAAAGGTAATGGAATATTTCCATGAACCCTTTGAAGGTCCTTGGTTTATAGATATGTATTGATGTGATCAAGGCATAAGCCTGATACATTGTAACTGTTCCATTACATGCCTGAAAACCCAATCACTTTGTATACAAGAGACATGGGATGGACTTGGTGTGTGGAGACAGAGGTTGGGGTTTTAAATTTAGTTACCTCCACTACCTCCAGGCTTCTGGCCAGTGACCCCTGGTAGTGCACTGAGCTAAACAGTAGCTGATAACTTCGAGGTGGGTCAAATGCACCCACTGCTCCATGAGAGACAGAAAAATGTTCCAAGATCCACACATTTGGACACCCTGAGGGGCAGTTCTGCCCTGTCTTCAAGGTCACTCAGAGTCAAGACTGACCTTATGGTGATGGATTACTTATAACTTTATGAGACCAAGGACACATAGAGAGATCAATGTTGTCCAAATGGAATTGTCTTCCTGTTTGTGTTTTGTATGACTCTCTGTACATGAAACCCCCTTACTAGATTAGTGTTCAGCTAGAGGCAGGGCAGGGAAGGTTGGAGGTGATAGAAATGATGAGAAGCTAACAAAGAGGATGACCCAGAATAATGTGTTCCGAAATTGATTGGTAATAACTGCATAACTCTTGTTAATATCATCAAATGACTCAATTATAAGGTGTGAAATATACACCAAAAATAGATCCATGTGCATATACTTATAGCAGTAGTATTAAGACAGCAGATGGGCATTAGACCTCCAATCAAGTACTTCCTCGATGCAATAACACTGTGTCCTATTAAATTGGCACTCCATGATACTCACCTTACTCACACGATTAATAAAGACAAATGTGTGCATAAACAAAAGTGATGAAGAAAGTTGGTGTCTGGCTATCAAAAGATATAGCATCTGGGGTCTTAAAGGCTTGAAAGTAAACAAGTGACCATCTAGCTCAGAAGGAACAAAGCTCACATGGAAGAAGCACATAAGTCTGTTATAACCATGAGGTGTCAAAGGGATCAGTTATCAGACATCAAAGAACTAAAAATCATAACTTTGAGTGCTCACCATCCTGGTAATGATCGTTGCATAAATGTGTGCATAGGCAAATATGGTGAAGAAAGCTGATGGTGCCCAGATATCAAAAGATATAGTGTCTGGGGTCTTAAAAGCTTGAAAGTAAGGAAGTGGCTATTTAGCTGATATGCAACAAAGCCCACATGGAAGAA
Organism: Nesogale talazaci; assembly: GCA_004026705.1. NCBI lineage: Eukaryota > Metazoa > Chordata > Mammalia > Afrosoricida > Tenrecidae > Nesogale > Nesogale talazaci. The sequence goes on along the minus strand of PVJH01005419.1, from coordinate 897 downwards.
GCACAGCAGCCTGTGAGACAATGTGGTGTTGAAGGGGTCAGGTATCAGGCATCAAAGAACTAAAAATTATATCATTATAAATGAAGGGGAGTACAGATTGGAGACCCATAGCCCATCAATAGGTAAAGCAACATCCCCTTACGGAAGGGTTGCAGGGAGGCGATGAGCCAGTCAAGGTATAGTATAGCAGCAATGAAATATGCAACTTCCCTTTAGTTCTTAAAGGTTTCTTCCCCCACTATCATGATCCCAATTCTACCTTACAAATCTGGCTAGACTGGGGGATATATACTGGTATGGATAGGAACCAGAACCATGGAAAATTCAGGACAGATGATCCCTTCAGGCCAGTGGTAATACTGGGAGTGTGGAGTAGAAAGGGGGAACCAATTGTAGGAATGTACATATAACCTCTTCCCTGGGGTGCAGACAACAGGGAAGTGGGTGAAGGGGCACATCGGATAGTGGACAATATGACAAAATAATGATAATTTGTAAATTGTCAAGGGTTTATGAGGGAGGGATAAGAGAGTGGGGGGAGGGAGGAGAAATATGAGGAGCTGATTCCCAGGGCTTAAGTAGAGGGAGACTATGTTAAGAATGATGGTCCTCTGACTGAGCAGGCTTAAAGTGAGCGCCCCTCCAGCATTGCATTGTCTGCTCATGTGTTTCAGAACAAAGATTTGATGCTGAGAAATACTGTCCCATCTAGGGAGTTAGAAATCTGTTACTACTGTCTTGCACATTGAAGCATCACACATAAGGATTTCAACTTCGGACTGAGTTATGAACCAAATTCACTCACCTGGCTCAAACATCTGCAGATTTTGAATCACTAGCAATGTAGAGGAAGGAGGAAGAAGTACCTCATTTAGGTATTATTATTTCTGGAATGTC
>PVJH01005418.1:59799-112762 GCA_004026705.1 Nesogale talazaci | reverse complement strand
CTGATGTTCTGCTAAACAAGTCACAGCTCACTGAGGTAGGCAGACCTGGAAGCACTGTGGATCTTTGATAGAGAGGGGAGGGGGACTAATGTTCAAATGGATGCTTTCAGAACATGACTGGTGCGACGAGGAGGTATGCATGGGACTTTGCTGTGTAGGCTAGGAAACGGAGGGAGGAACTAGTGCAGGCCAGAGTGTGATAGGTAAGATTGTTGTGCCAACATGGCCAAAGATGATAGGTAGGTCTATTGTGACAACATGGCCAATGAACTCACAAGGTCAATTGAAGGGCGGAGATAGAAATGGCTCCGTGAACCCTGCCCTTGCTCTCTTGCTCTTGGATCTTCTGACCAGCCGGCTGCCTTGTTCATCCTGAGCCTCGATCTCCCAGTGACACGACCCATGGGGCACCTAATCCATGGACTGTGTTGCTGTGAGTTGAGGTTTCTTCAAGCCCTACTTTGCCACTCTCCTGGAATATACGTCTCTTGAGCTGGGGACTGTCGGACTCTGTCATTTGGCTGACTGTTGGTGACTGGCTTTGCTGTTTGCTGCTTGTGGCCAGATAGCCTGAATTGCTCTACAGAAGACTACTTGGCGGCCCTCCAGACTCCAAGGACTGCCAGTCTACTAGCTGTCTCATGCAAATGAGTTGTACCGAGTCATCTGTACTGCTTTATTGATTAGTTAACTGTATATTTCCTATTGTATATATTCTTCTATCTATATAAATATATAAGAAGAATTACTAGTGTCCTGGTTTTGTTTCTCTAGAGAACCCTGTCAACACACAGGGTCTGAGGTTTACACTGGCCTTCTGGGCTGAGCTGCAAAAACATTCTTGGAGGGCTGGGCTAGCATGAGTATAGAAGTCACTTCAAAGGGAGACAGTAAAGTTAGGAAACAGAAGGACAGTGAAGACTTTTATCACATTGTGGCCTGTGCACTGCTGCATGGAAAGAATTCAAGAAACGTACTGGGCTCGTGGATCTTCAGGTAAGCAGTTGTATATAAATATCTCTTGGAAACCTGTTTTTTTTTTTTGTTTTTGTTTTTGTTTTTTTAGCAAAACCTTCCACTACCACAAGTCCCATAGCTAAACTGACTGATAGAAAAAGATGTCAGGACTGGACTTGAGATTAAGGGGAAAAGAAGGCATGAAGGACTTCTAGTACTGAGGGAAGACATCAAATGCAATCATTATTGCATGTAAATACTGAAAGACATGGTCTCTTATTCTGACACTAACGACCTTTCCTCGTGGTGAGGGCAGTCAGGCTTGTAAACTGAAAAGTGAAGGGAAGGTGAGGGGCGTGGTAAAATGAACAGAGCTCATTCTTGAGGATGGAAGGGGGCAAATCAAGCTTTGTTTTATTGGAATGGAGAGACCAAACATATTTTATTTTTCTCTTTAAGATCACAGTAAGATTTGTTTTGGACAAAAGTCTATTTTTATGGGCCCTACAACTAGCGAGTACATCCTGTTTCAAAAGAGAAAGTCTTTCCCAAGCATCTAGATTTTACGGTAATAAAAATTTTTTAAATAAAATCTAAATTTTGGGGCAAAAGGCATGAGAGAAAGTATTTCACTTCTGTTTGTTCTCTGACACTTGTGGCAATCTTTTTCACTGAGCAAAAGAAACAAGACCCTGGCAAATGGCTATAGATGCAGACCAAGTTAGTTTGACACGTAGAGGGTGATGCTTAGGAAATAGGGCTGAGGAGTGAAAGCAGCCTTATTAGACACACCCAGACTTTGAATTTTATTCTAATTACAAAGAAAACATTAAAGAAGTTTAAGCAGTAGTGCAAAATGATATTGCTTAGGTGTATTAGTTTTGCTTGTCCACGTAAAGTCCTCGCGAACAAATGACACACTTATATTTCTTTAGCACTAATGACAGTTGCCACAGCAGAAAGGTTGGAAGCTGGAGTTCACTGAGAGCAGTGGTTTTCAACCTGTGGGTTGTGACCTCTTTGGGAGTTGAAAAACCCTTTCACAGGGGTTTGCCAATTCATAGCAAAATTATAGTTAAAAAAGTAGCAGTGAAAATAATTTTATGGGGCTGAGCCCCGGTGGCGTAGTGGTTGTGGGCGGGACTGCGGTCCACTGGGACGGAGGTTCAATTCCAGCAGTGGGACTGGGCCTCCTACTCCCACCACTGGAGAGCAGTGATGCCCCCCCCCCAAAAAAAAGAAAATAATTTTATGGTTGGGGGGTCACCACAACATTAATTCATGCATTAACATTAATTCATACATAACATATGTGTCACAGCACAATTCACAGTGGCAAAATGATGGGGACAAAGGTCCATCAAGGAGAGACTGGGAAAATAAAATTTAAAAAAAAGAGAGACTGGATAAACAAACTGGTACACAGGCAAAATAGAGTACTACAAAGCATTAGAGAGTAATGGTGAATCTGCTGGCCACCTCATAACAAGAATGACCTTGAAAAGCATCCTTCTGAGAGAAATAAGGCAATAAAAACAGGACACATATTGCATTTATAAGGCATCAAAACATAAAGGTTTTATCACAATAGTCTATTAGGTGTGAATGGAAAGCAAAAAGCTGGTGGAAACATAGAGGCCAATAAAGAACATGCCCTTGAACAAGGTACCATTGAGGTACCAGGTTCCAAATCCCGCCAGAAAACTCTAGGAGGCCAGTTACATTGAAAAGGTGCCTAGAGCAAGGAAGCTAGCTTTTTGTAAACCAAATGTGCACACTCCTTAGGGTATGTATTCTCTGGTGATTCTTCCCTCTAGAGTAGACATAAAATATGCAGTCAGTATTTTCTGTCATAGAAGCCCTGGTGATAGCTTGGGTTGGATGGTGAGCTACTAAGAGCAAGGTCGCTGGCTCAAAATCCACCAGCATTTCTGAGGGGGAAAGATGAGGCTGTCTACACTTACAAAAATTTACACTCACAAAAACCCATCACACGGTCTCTACGAGTCCTAATCAACGCTATGACCGTGGGCCCGGGGAGCTAGTCTCTGTGACATGATGGATTAGCTGTGGGACTGACAACCTCAAGGCCCATGGTTAGAACACACCAACCACGTCTTGGGAGAATTTACAGTCTTGGAAACCTCAGGGAGCAGGTCTACGCTGCCCTCTGGGATCACTGTCAGTCAAAACTGACTCCATAGCAGCGGTAGTAACTCTTTGCTTCCTGCTTATAGGTATTTGTCCACAGTGTACTTGTGAGAGAGTTGCCTACTGACAAGAATATTAATGTCTAACATTTGAACTATTAGATGGCCTTACGATCGTATTTTGTTGGCACTCTGAGGCAGATAAGTGCTCTGCAGAAAACCTCACCTCAAATCCACAGCAGTTTTTAAATTCATAAATGCTTTCACGCATTCCCTGGGTTTCAAGTAAGCTTGTAGGCTATGCCTGTCAGTCAAGTGTTAAGAACACCTCCTGAGATTTTCTTTAAGAATCTTCCAGTGAGACTAATCTACACTTCAATGGGCATTGCATCTCACAGCTTGGCCCTAGCCTTACCGAAACTTTGCACCTACTTTGACGTCTTTCAGACGTCATCAGATTACTAATGCCACTGAACCTTGCTGGGCATCACCAGCGTCTGATTCACCATGGGCCCCTAAGTGGATGACAGCCTTCCCGAGAGCATGTGGGCCCCAAGTCCCTCCGTGTGTCCACAGTAGAAACTAGCCATAAGAACGAACTGCCAGTACCCCCCACCCTCCGAGATTCCTCCTTCAGTGGGGACTGAAAGGTAAAAAGGTAGGAAGATGAGGGAGAGAGGGGGTTGTCTACCCTAAATGCCTACCCTAAACAAACATTAGAGGGCCAGGCCCCAGTGAAGGGGTTTGAGAGAAACAAGCGCGCATTCCACTCCTATGTGGGAGAGCCAAGCTGAGCATGCTTAGACCAAAGTCACCTAGGTGCAGGTGGAGGTCAACGTGAGCGTGGACACTAGGCACCAGCAACGTTGGTCACACAAACACCTGAATCCAGCCACAAGATGCGCCAATCCCCTCAACCATGCCCCCTACCCCCAAGTGGGGATAGGAGGGCATAAGTAGCACCGACTGAGGGCAGGGTGCTTCCCACACATGCAGCCTCTCAGGGCTCGCTCTTCCTCTCTTTCGGGTGGGAAGGTGGGATTTCTCCTGTGTGAGCACTTGCACGCTGTCTCAGGGCTTGAACTCTCCTTTCCCCTTTTGGGTTCTGGTGTGCTTCTTTGATTATGTAGTCTCCTCTTAAAGGCCATTTGTCCATGTGGTTTTTGACGCTCCCTGAAGCATCATTTTCTGTCCTGAAGTTCCCACTATCTAAGATTGTACTACCTGAAACTTCCTTTTCCCTCATAAAAATTACTTGGACTTACCCCCAAAAGAAGAATATTAACGTCTAGATTAGTGGTTCTCAACCTTCCTAATGCTGGAACCCTTTAATACAGTTCCTCACGTTGTGGTGACTCCCAACCAAAAAATTCATTTCATTGTTACTTCATCACTGTCATTTTGCTACTGTTCTGAATCGCCATTCAAATATCTGATATGCAGGATGTATTTTTGCTATAAACTGAACATAATTAAAGCATAGTGATTAATCACCTATACAATATGCATTTATATATTATGAAATATTTATATCTAATTACAAATAAATGAAGCATGGTGAAGCATGGGTTCCAGTCTTCAGGCCGTGTGCTGTATGTGGGCGGATCTGCATGTGGGTGGACTTGCCTGGAGAGGGATAGAGGATCGGTGTCTCGGTTCCTATGGCTATTGTGCTTTCCGATGGTCTTAGGCAACCTCTGTGAAAGGGTTGTTCGACCCCAAAGGAGTTGCGACCTACAGGTTGAGAACCACAGGTCTAGATCAAGGTTTGGATGCAATCTCCTAAAGGGGGCAGAATAGATGGTACAAATTCAGAACTGAGCAAAGAAGGTCACCGGCTAATTAATACTATCTTCGGTGAAGAGATGCGAAGCAGCCTCTAAGAAACATTCACATGGAGGATTGGGGGTGGTTGGGAAGATCTCGCTCTTAGGAACAATTGTGAGCAGGGCTCGGGACAGTGCAGGGCTTCACTCCGTGGTGCAGAAGGTCACTTTGGGGCAGAGTGCACTCACTCTCGGGCCCCCAGCAACAACAACCTGGAGTTTCCACCCTGCGGTTCAAACAGCACCTTCTGGCTTATGTATTCTAAACTCAGAGTAGGAGATGACTTTTTTTTGAAAACAAATACTTTTATTGGGGGCTTTTATATCTCCTATCACATCCATATATTCCTCCAATATGTCAAGCACATTTGCACATATGCTGCCATCATAATTTTCAAAGCATTCTCTTCTCACTTGAGGCCCTGATATCAGCTCTCCATTTCTTCCTGCTCCCTCCCCCGTCCTCCCTCAAGAAACCTTGATAACTTACAGAATTTTTTTTCATATTTACATCATCCTCCATAGCTCCTCATGCACTTTTCTGTTATTAGTTCCCTTGGGAGGGGGTTCTAGATTGATCCTTATGATCGATTCCCCTTTTTTCCCCCTACTTTCCCTTTATCCTCCTGGAATCTCTACTCTCCTTGTTGGGCTTGAGGAGCTTATCTATCCTGCATTCCCAGTGTTGTGGGCTCTTATCTGTAGCAGTGTGCATCCTCTGGGCTAATCTGATTTGTAAGACAGAATTGAGGCCACAATAATGGGGGGAAGGAAGCACCAAAGAGCTAGAGGAAAGTTGTGCTTCATCAGTGCTATACCGCACCTGACTGACTCATTACTTCCCTATGACCCCTCTGTGAGGGGATGTTCAATTGTCTACAGGTGGGCATTGGGCCTCCACTCCATGCTTCCCTCCCCCACCCCATTCACCTTGGGTATGGTTTTATTCTGGGCCTTAGATGCCTGATACCTGATTCCATATACAACTCACGGTCACAGAGGCTGGTGTGCATCTTCCACGTGGACTTTGTTGCTACTCAGCTAAATGACTGCTCATTTATCTTCAAGTCTTTAAGACCTCAGGTGCTAAATCTTTTGAGAGCTGGGCACTATCAGTTTTCTTCACCACATTTGCTTTTGCACCCATTTTGTCTTCAACAATTGTGTTGGGTGAGCATCTCAGAATGCTGGATTGTTAGAACAAAGTGTTCTTGTATTGGGGGAGTACTTGAGCTGAGGCCCAATGTCCATCTGCAACCTTAATTCTTAACACATAGATATGAGTACATAGTTCTAGTCTCCTCTCATTATATGTATATTTACATATGTACATGCCTGTACTTATTTAATTGGGGAAAAACTGGGACCCATGCTTCAGAGAGGGATATTGGAGAATGGGAGGTAGGGGAAAGGAAGTGGGGTTAACCAATCCAGGGACAAGGGAACGTGTCAGTGATCCAAAATTAGTGACAAGGAGAATGTAAGAAGTCATGTGGGGATTGATCAAGGGCAATGTAACCAAGAGCAATTACTGAAAACCAAATGAACACTGAGCATGATAGTGGGATAAGAGGAAAGTAAAAGGAAATAGAGGAAAGAACTAGGGGGCAAAGGCATTTATAGAGGTCTAAATACAGAGATGACTTTTTAAAAGAATCTAAATAATGCTCTCAAGTTCCACAGTCATTCTGAAAGCTCTTCTTACCTCACACGATTAACATGAATGTCATGCTGATGAGGCAAGGATGTTGGGGATAGCTGGTGTTCACTCTTCAAAGGAGTCCCATGCCAGTTGGCACTGGAATTAGCGTCTCAATTCCATGTAATGAAGCAAAATAGATTGCATCTGCTGAAACAAAGTTTCTTTATCTATGATCCAGTCTCTGTCCTGCCAGCAACAAATCAAAGCAAGGCAAAATACCACCACCACCTCAACAAAAAATTACCTGAATTCCCACCACCAATTGTTGTCAGAAGTAGATCACCAGGCCTATTTTCAAGGTACCTCTGAGTGGACCATAACCTCCAACCTTTCAGTTTGCAGCCAAGGGTTTACAACACCCATGAACTTCAAAACCGCCACAGGAAGACATATCTGTTCTTTATTTCTAGTGTCTTTCAAGCAGTCCAAATTTCCTTCTTAGCACAAACCCAGATTTCTCCTATTGCCATCATGTGCATAAAAATCATGTTCATAAAATTGTTCATAAGAAAAATAGGCATAATAATATCACCAACATGTTAAGAATTATTGTGAGAATTAACTTACATTATATATACAAGGATCTACAGTTAAATAGTTATTATGAATATAATGCTAATAGAAAACACATATGACATTTTCTACGCCCCTGACTGTAATTTTATTTTTAGCCCTTGAGTATAAATGAGACTCTTTAGTTCCTGCCCACTCCCCTCACTTTTAAGCCATTAAAAAAATGCTATTTATAGGGACTGGGTATTTTTATCCATTTCAGGAATATTAAAAGTAGAGTTTAAAAAAATTTTTTAAATGGAGTTTTAAAAAATCTAACATCTTTTGTCAATTTTCTGAAAACTTAGCTAGCACTGGACTGCGTTAGCACTTTACACTCTGGCTCTGAAGAGGAAAGGTGAAAACATTAATGCCAAGTCTTGAGGAAGCAGATTTGTTACCCCTGCTTCCCAGTTCCATTGCACATGCACACCTCCTCAGAGACTTCTCCTCCCTCTGACACTAGACTCCACCCTCTGGGCCTTCAGGGACCACAGACAATGTACAGCTGTTTGTTTATTTGAATTATATACATGCCAGAGGCAGAGGAGCTATGATGTCATTAGAACCTGACAAACTCCCCCAGCCCCCATTCTGATTTTTAAGTCTTCCACTTCCGTTAACAGAATCTTTTCTTGCTCCTGCTTTCAACCCTCAATAATAAGACATCCCTGTAATTTTTTCCACACTAAAGGAAATGAGGCAAGGATGTCGGGGATAGCTGGTGTTCACTCTTCAAAGGAGTCCCATGCCAGTTGGCACTGGAATTAGCTTCTCAATTCCATGTAATGAAGCAAAAGAGATTGCATCTGCTGAAACAAAGTTTCTTTATCTATGATCCAGTCTCTGTCCTGCCAGCAACAAATCAAAGCAAGGCAAAATACCACCACCACCTCCCCCATTGCCTTATTAAAACCTAGGCATATCCCATGACTCAACCAGCTCTTCCGTTATGAAATTCTTCCAAAACTTTGTCATTCATTCTTTTTGTCATCCTCCGCAAGTTTCTATGCTAAACTTCTTTACAGTTTTCCCATCACACCCATTACCATCTTCATTCAAACAGCTGTTCTCTCTGCGTCTGTCTTCTGTCACCATTATCATGCCAAGAATCCATGAGGATAATGCTTTTCATATTCTCTTTTTCTGTCTAATCCAGACCCCTTCCAACCATCCACCAAATTTCGGGAGAGCACAGCTCGACATTCAGTGACATTATTAAGAATTCTTATTACTGATCGGGATGTGAACCTGAGAGTTTGCCCCCTGCGTTGCTACTTTAGATGTCATTTTGCAGTCACTGCTCTTTTTATATTATGGCGGTAATATTTGCTTATTTTTAAAATTCACGTATTTAACAAAATGCATAAATGTAAAGCTAATCACTGATCTTTTTTTGGGGGGGGAGAGGGGAAATCACTGCCCTCTGGTGGGAGTGGGAGGCCCAGCCTTTCTCCTGAAAGCCGCCGCTGGATTTGAACCGCCAAGCCAGTGGGCCGCAGTTCCGCACTCAACCACTATGCCACCGGGACTCAGACCTAATCCCTCATCTTAAGTAAAGTAACTATCAACTGTAATCCACACTAATAACTTAGCAGTATCCCCACAATATCCAGTTGCGTATGCTTCAGTACAGCTTCTTTTTCAATATGCCTCTCTGTGAAATGGCTTCTGTGACTTAGTCTCCGGCCCTTCCCTCTCTCAGCTACTTGCAGTCCATGAAATTGTTTCTTACTGTGGCTGCCATGTTCTCCCTTCTTCTTCTTCCCTTGTCTGCTTTTCTGCTACCTCTGCTCTAGACCTCGATCATCCTTGGCCTATGACTAGCCAGTCCCAAAGACTTATCACTATGCCAAACGACTCCACCCTGTAACCAGGTGTTCCGTCTCGACCACTCTCGGCCTTCCCAAATGTTTACCAAGTATTGTTGGAGTAAGTTTTGGTGCCACCCCTTCTATATCCACCACAAATCTATTCTGATTGGCTCTACTGATGCTCATATCTCCTTTGACTCACTTTTCTGAATTCATCATCCCATTGCCCAGAAATATTTTCATACCTCTTCTTCCTGAGTGCTCCAGTTTTCCCCAGCTCCCCACTTCTTAGCCTGTTTTATTTAGGTGGACTCTTACTCATTTGGGAAACTTTAAATTCTTTCCCATGTCTCTTCAACATCTCTGTATATCCTTCTTCGTTCTTCTCCTCCCAAAAAACTGCAGTTCACCCATCGGCCAGTATCCTTGATACAAGTCCCTGCTTCCCCCTCGGCACCATGATCCTCCACCAGTGATTTACTTGCATTTGAATTTTTGTTTTTTCCCCTCTGACTCAACTTTTCATTTTTGGCCACACTGCAGTACATAGCAATGGAGGTGGGCATGTGTGGCCTCTTCTAGCTTCTGCTGTCACCCTGCTTCTTTATTTACCCTATTCGGACACCAGCTGTTCCTCCCATGGCGCTCCAAGGGTGATGTGGTGGTTAAACTTTGGGCTGTGATCCGCATGGTCCACAGTTTGAAATGATCAGCCACTCCATTGGAGAAAGACTATAAACAGTTACAGTCTCAGAAACCAATAAGGGGGGGGGGGGTGACTGAGTCAGTATTGACTCAGCGGCAATGAGGAGTGTGTGCGTGTGTTAATTAGGGGAGTTAATAAATTATCCTGAGTCATGATCAGCAAGGATACCGTCAGTTATCCAGAACAACACCTCTCCTCAGCCAGCAGCAAGTCTCTATTCAGTCCTGTGTCTCACCCATCTATCTGGTCCTTGACCCCTGCCTCTATGGGCCAGGAAGGTAGCCCATCTGGCACTCTGTCCCATAGTTCTGTGGTCTCGGGTTAGATAAAAAGGGATCCTATAGGGCTGAGCCCCGGTGGCGTAGTGGTTGTGTGCGGGACTGCGGCCCACTGGGATGGAGGTTCGATTCCAGCTCACAGGAGCAAAGGCCTCCTACTCCCACCACCTGAGGGCAGTGATGCCCCCCAAAACAACAATAACAACAACAACGGTACCCTATAGTCTCAGAGCTGCTTCTCTGAGTCTCCACGCCACAGTGTCTGGTACATTTGGTCTCGCCTGCTGCTGCCACTTCAAGAAAAGAGATCTTAGACTGTTCTTCCAAATGGTCTTATTATTTTTCTCTTCTGTGTCCCAGATGGCTACTGTATACTGCAGGGTGGTTTTAATGGCATGTGGCCTTATGTTATAGCTAACCATAATCTCGAGGAGAATGAAGAATGGTGGTATAAGTCCCACCCTAAAGTGAGACTAAAGTAGTCTTAAAGATCCCACCAAGGAAACAAGGGGTTTCATACCCTTAACTAAAGTCAGACCTTAATCCCACCTGAATTCTGAAATAGAGAACCCCCTCTAAAATGGGACTGTAGGCACAAGTGTGGAGTACAGAATTATAACACATCATATATTGATTGGTGTTATGGCTAGAAGGGCCATATCGATTGATTTATCTCACATGACCTTCCCAGGAAAGCCTTTCCTTATCCTGAAATCTCTCACCATTTCCTTTCCCTCTTTCAGTTCTACCCTCCCTGCACCTCTACCACAAGCAGCAGTTTCCTCCGACACGTCTTAACTTCCGCTATTGTGTTATGCTCATTCACTCCCTTCAACTGAAATTCACCTTAGAAGTGTGATTTTCTAAATGCCAAGTTTCTCAACCAGTTTTCACCCTGATCGATTCTCTGCCGTCATACTCATCATGCATGTGCTTGCTCTCTGCTCCCTGGGAGAGTACTCGTTTGCGCTTCTCTCACTTTGATGGCCTTTTCCCACTCCTGTTCCTGGTTCCACTGGCCCTTTACTCTCCTAAATTTAGGCACCCTCAAATATCCTCTCTCTTTATAGTCTTTCTTTGAAATGTCACTCGTTTCCACTACTTCAACTATCACTCTATGAGGATGACTTTTAAACCTCGATTGTCAAACCATTATTTCTTTTGAAGACCAGATTTAGATTTCCAGACAATTTATCTGAAATACAAAATTTATTAAACAAGACCCAAGATCCATCATTTCTCTGCCTCCAAATCACTATATATATATATATATATATCTGTATATATCTGTATATACACATCTGTATGTGATATACAGATGTATATATACAGATATGTGTGTGTATTAACATAAAGTTTATATTTAGCATTAGCCAGCTGGGCTCAGTTCAGATGATTCCAATCTTGTTGGCAACAACTAAAGCATCATAGTCAGGAGTCAATCGAACAAACGCCTTCTTCTCACCCTCAGGCCTGATCCAGGTGTTGACCTTGGCTACGTCAATGTTGTAGAGCTTCTTCACAGCCTGTTTGATCTTGAGTTTGTTGGCTTTGACATCCACAATGAACACAAGTGTGTGGTTCTCTTCGCTCTTCTTCATGGCAGACTCTGTGGTCAAGGGGAACTTGATGATGGCATCATGGTCCCGCTTATTTCTCCTGGGGGGGGGGTCTTCCGGGGGCATTTGTCTTAGTCTCGGGGTCTTGGGCCACCAGAAGGTGGGTGATGTGCGGATCTTCTTCTTTTTGTAGCTGTGGATGCCTTTCAGCATGGCCTTCTTGGCTTCTAAAGCCTTTGCTTTGGCTTCTATTTGGGAGGAGCAGGAGCTTCCTTCTTCACCTTCGGTGCCATCTTCATAAAAAGGCACCATTTTAAAGTGACCAGATTTTTCACATAGGTAAAGCGGGATACCATTGACGGCGGGGTGGGGGTGGGGGGGGCCCGCGGGCGGGGGAGGTAGATGGGTACATTGGGATATTGGGTATATTCCCTCCCTGTTCTCCTGCCGTTCCCTAGTTTGTCATGCATTCTTTCCAAAAATCGAGACTTTGTTTAAAGTTGGGACTGTCCCCTTTCCCACCAAAAGTGGGACTTCTGGTCACTTTACCATTGTTGCTTCTTTAAAAATGATCTAAGAATATTTTTCCAATCTATTTTGAGCAGATTGAGCTTTCTTCCTTTGCTCTGTATTTTGTCATTTTCAGGCCCAATAGGGGGTACTCTCACATTTCCCAGAATCAGTCCTCTCCCACTGGAATGACCCTATATTGGTGCACACACACCGTCACCTCTTGATACAATTACTACAATAATTTCTCTTATTTTTTCATCCTATGATTCCTATTCTGCTAGTTTGATTTTTTCTTTTCTTCTTTTTTTTTTTTTGTTTTTTTGTTTTTGGGGAAGCTGAGAGCTTCATCTTTCTCAGAGAGCAAGTGGGTTTGAAACCCTGACCTTGAGTCAAGGGATTCTCGCTTTGTTTACTTTCTGTTCATTTTGCCTTACTTTAAAAGTCTATTTTTAGAATCAAGTGACTTCCAAGCCCAAAGAGAAAACAAGACTAAAGAAGAAGCATATGTTGGGTGATTGGGTCCATATTTAATGAAAGTATTAATAGAATGTGGTAATTGATTGAAGCAAATATATTTTAACAATGATGTGATTTTTGAAATAATGCATCCACAATTTTCAGTATAAGCACAGGAAAAGGACAGTTTGAAATCATGTAAAGATTGTAATTGATGACAAGTTCATTATGAGTGAGATGTGCTGTGATAGTTTTTGCATAGACAGAACCTCCAAAGTAAGCAGGGTCATATTTCCACTGGATTGACACCAGTGCCTGTTCAGGATGTCACTTTGAGAAGTAAATCAGCAAACAGTCCTGAGAGGGCAACTAGCGCAGCTAAGCATTGCAGATGGCTATAGGAAACCCACTGGAATAAACTTAATACATAACCCTACCCCCCAGAGGAAACCTGGTGATGCAGTGTGTTAAGCCCTGAGCTGCTAAACACAAGGCTGGTAGTTAGAACCTGTCAGTGTCTCCTTTGGAGAAAGAGGAAGCTGTCTGCTCCTGTGAAAATTCGGGGTCTCAGAAACCCAAAGGAGCCATTCTCCTCTGTCCTACAGGGCCCTATGAATCGGGATGGATTTGATGGCAGTTAATAGGGCTATGATTGTTAGGTGCTGTGGCAGGCCTGTACTCATGTGTCAATTTCAGCACTGGGAGCGGAGGGGTGGAGTCTAGCCTGTCAATCTCGAGATAGCCAATGAAACAAACCTCTGTGTGGGCATGGCTTTCTCCTGAGAATTCTGGGAAATTTTCACGGGATTTCCCTATTGGAGGTGAGGGACTTACAGCTCAGTCCTTGGGAGATATTGCAGCTGGCAAGCCACATGGCAGTATGCTGATAGACCTTGAGCCCTGGAAACTGGAGGAGCCACGTGGAGACCCTTACCAGCGCTGAGATGCTTCTATCACCACTGGATACCCAGGACTGCACTCACTGGCCTGTGATTGTCCTGGTGTCATTGCATGTGCCTCGTGAATATGAAGAAGACTTTATAGACTGGTATGAGACATATGGGCTAATATCAGACTTGTGAGCTTGGATTGGACCGGGTTGGGATGCTTGCTCAATGTTCCACTCCTCTTGTATATAAACCTCTCTCTTATATCCACATGTGTGTTTATGAATTTGTTACTCTAGTCTACCCGGAGTAACACAGGTGTCATTGAGTCAGTTCTGACTCAGCAAGCCCACATACCACAGAACCCAACACCAGCAGGTCCAACGCACTGTCCTCACAAGGGCTAGTATGTGTGAGTCCACTGTGGCATCATGGTGTCAATCCATCTTGTTTTCTAACTATGATGTCCTTTTCCAGGGACTGCTCTCTCCGGATAACATGTCCAAAATATCTGAGACAAGGCCTCCCTATCCTTGCTTCTAGGAAGCATTCTGGTCGTACTTTTTCCAAAATGGATTTGTTTGTTCTTTTGGCAGTTCATGGCACTTTCAATATTCATTGCCTGCACCATCATTCAAATACATCTGTTCTTCCTAGGTCTTCCTTATTCAATGCCCAACTTTCACATGCATATAAAGTGGTTGAAAATATCATGGCTTGGGTCAAGCACACCCTAGTCCTCAAAGTAGCATCCCTGCTTTTCAAAACTTCCAAGAGGTCCTATGCAGCAGATCTCCACAATGCACTGCATGCACCAAATAAAACTCTTGGGGTGTCAAGCTGCTAAGAAGTGTATTTTGCTGCAGAAGATAGAACTAGATCTACTTAATGGTGTTTGGGGAAGGAAGGAGAGGAAAAAGGAAGGAAGGAGGAAGGACAGAATTAAAAGGAATGCAAGGAGCTCTGCAAACAACAGCAGTACCAAGGGTCCTTCATTAGGAAAGATCACGTCCACTCCTCAAGGGTGTGCTCCCTGTGCGATGGTCGTGGACGTGATAGAGGTGGAGTTGTGCAACTTTCCATCCAAAGGCTTCCAGGGCTATCTTCAAAGGAACGTAGATTGTGGGCTGTTGGCTTGCTGCTCAGGAAAAGGATCTGCCATCCCGGGCACATTCTGTTGCTCTGTGATATATTAGGAAGGATAAGTTCCTGTAGCCGGTTCACTTACAACCAGCTGTTGCCCTGCGGTCCATTTTGAACTATCTTCCGTGTTAAGCTACCCCTTTCGGAATGAGAGCAAGGGCTCAGTAAAGGAGACTCTTGTGTTCATCTTTCACTCCTGTTCCATGCATTCCTAATCTATGATGTCCACTTGGGTTTACAATTGAATGCAAAGGTTCAGGTTTCCCTTTCAGAGATGGGGGTGGTGTGAGGGTAGGGACTGAAACCGCTGCAAGAGATAGGGAGTGGGCTGAGCCCAGGTGGCATAGTGGTTATGTGCTGGACTGCGGCCCACAGGGGGTTCAAATCCAGCAGCAGCTCTCCAGGAGCAAGGCTGGCCCTCCTACTCCCACCAGGGCAGTGATGCCCACGAAAGAGAGAGAGAGAGTGAGTGAGTGAGAGAGAGAGAGAGAGAGAGAAAGAGAGAGAGACACGAACAAATAGTTGCCAGGGGCCAAACCACAGTGGGTTTTTAAATAACCACTACAGTACACAAAGAGCAAGAGCAAGGTCTGTAAAGTACCAAAGAACCAGAGGAAGTGGCGAGGGGACTTACATGTCCCCACCCCTGACCCAACTCTTGGACAAGGAGAATCTAGGAACAGGTGCGCCCCGTGCCAACCCCCCACTTCCCTTAACTGCGGATTATTTGGCAGCGGTCGGTGCACCCGGAACCAAGGAAGGAAGGCCCACGGCAAGACAAGAACAGGAGAAAGAGGTGGGGGAGACGAACCGGAGCCACGCACACCTCACGGTGTGGATTACATCACTGCCACCAAGAAGGCTCGGTCTCCCCTTCTGAGCCTGAGCTGAGCCGGGGCTTGCCGGAGGGGGTGGGGCCGGGGCGAGAGGGCGCGGGTGCCACCGAGGCGTCGGGCCGCGAGCGAGGCCGGAGACGAGACGACCCGGAGATGGCCGAGGCCCGCGGCGTTTGCCCCGCCCAGGGCTCCGCCCCGCCCCGGACGGCGCTCGGCTCGGCCGGGGAGGGGCACGCCGGCTGGGGGGTGGGGAGAACGTGCGCGAGGGGCTGCGAGTGGGCGGGAGCTGCCGGCGCCGGCCACGCTGACCCGGTCCCCCAGGCCCCGGGCGCCCAGAGGGCCGCGGGTCGCCGGTCGCCGCCCACCGAGGGTGGGGCCGCGCAGGAGCCGGGCCAGGGGCTCGCCCTTCCCGCCCACCGCCGACCGCGGGCTTCGTCGGCCGCACGGCAGCTTCCGCCTCTTCCCGCCTCCCCGCGGGCCTCGCCCGGAGCCGGACCCGGGGTGGACGGGACCGACGTGGACCCGCTTCGGGATCGCGGCTTCGGGGGTGGGGTCCCGCCCGGCTGCGGGAGCTGGCGGGGCGGACGCAGCCGGAGCGGCGGGGTTGGGTAGGCGGTTTCGGCGGGGTTGGGTCGGGGCGTAGCTCTTCCTAGGGGCGGAGCGGCGGATCAACACGGACCCCCCTCGACAGCAGAGCCGCCTAGCGCCGGCCGCCCGCGCCTGCCTCCCCGCGCGCGCTCGCCAGGGCCGGCCGCCGGCCCGCGAAGGCCAAGTTCGGGGTGCGCGGCGAAGAGCCTGTCCGTGGTGCTGAGCCGGATCTGGGCCCCGGGTTCGCCGGGCGGCGGAGCCTCGCCGTCCACGTGTGGCCGTGGACTCGGGTTGATTCGAGCTGAAGCTCCCCGGGCTCCCGTCCTCCAGACCGCAGGCTTCCCCTGGCTCAGCGCTCGGCCCTCGCCTCAGTCCCCGGGGGCAGTGTGTCCCGAAGGGATTCCTCGAAAGTATCTGACCGGGCGCACACTGCAGTCCTGCACAGGGGGGTCGCTCGGCTCCGGAAACCGCTAGCAGAAAAAGATGACTGCCTTCAACAGATTGTTTCCCGGGGCCTCCCTGGTGCTCCTCTGCTGGGGTAAGTACCCGCCCCCTGCCGTGGACCAGCACGCTCGCAGGGGTAGTGCTCCCCATCACAGCCTCTGCTGGTGTCGCGGGTGGCAAAAAGGAGCCCCGGTTGGCTTCCCTGTGTGCATGTCTGGTAGACACGGGGAAACGGATGGGGATTCCATGATTCTGAGAGGAGAAAGACGTCCCCACCCCCACCGCGTTATTCCTCAGGCTCCCCGGGAGGTGCATCCGCCTCTGCTCCAGTTTCCTGATCATTCCCTAAGAGACCCCACGCCCCACCCCTCTATGGTCAAAGGGATCCGAAGCACGTTCAGGATAACACATCGCCTGGGTTGCCCTTCCATCCGTTCTGAACGAGGAGCCGGCGCTCCTGAAAGCTTGCTGGGTCCCCAGAGCACGTTCCCTCCATTCACACAGAAACACACGGGTTGGTGAAAAGGCCTCGCTGTAAATCCAGCTGCTTCACTGAATAATGAATGAGAGAAGAACAGGTTTCAGCTATTTTGCTGCGATGTATTCAAAAAACTCGTCACTGGAAAATGGGTTTTTTAAATTCCTTTTTCTTGAACATGTGGAGCTAAGGGGGGGGGGGCGGGTTGGTGTTGTATCGCGAGATACCTCGTTCGTCTGTTAGAGAGGCTGAAGTGACCCTCACCCTCCCGTGCATCAAAAACGCTAAGCTAGAATGGTGTCACAGATGGATTTCTTAGAGATGGGGTAACCGAATGTATGTAAATTTTACGTAAAAGGAATGTAAGGAGTCTACATAATCATTCACTGTGTGCAGTGGATTGCTCAGTGTCTGTGTCTGCGCAGATTAGTGTACATATCTCAATTCATTAGTGTGACAATTTGTGTGTGTGTGTGAGTGTGTGTGTTAGGGTGGGGTGTCTGAACATCTCTGCTGTCTACCTTGATGTATCACATTTACTTGTTCTCTCTAGTTGATGTCTTGCTTTCCATGATTTAGCTGTATTCCTCCATATTGAAATAAATAACCAGGGTAATGCAGCATGATTCTTCTCACCTTGTTGAAACCAGACCTCTGGGGTTATGTTCCCATGATTGGCATAAAACTCATTCTGCTTGTGCAGTGGTAGACATGCTGATGATAATAGTCTCTTAGTACCAAGCCTCCGCCACTGACTCCAGCTGCCGGCATTATCTGGATTTTGCATGTGATCAGAGGAAGAGCCAAGTTTACTGTGGAACAACATGCCTGATGCGTTGGGGAGGGAAAGTCATGGCAGTCCCCAGGGCAGCCTCACTGCCTTTCCTCCCCAGGAGAGTAGACCAAGCCCAGAGCTGGAGCAGACATCATAGGCTGCCAGTGATCTCACTTGCTTTGAAGATTTAAGCCTGAGATTTTCTCAGGGGAGGCCACGGCTAAGCACAGGAGGTTTAGAGGAGGTTAGCCTGGCTGCACAGGAAAGAAAACAGGAGATGATGTTGTAGTGAAGGTTCAGAGTCACGAACACCCTCTCAAGGTCCTAACTGAAGCTTTGACGATTCCTGCCTGAGTTCCAGAGCCCGGGTCAGAACATGCGTTGTGCATTGTGCAGCTTAAAAGCAAAGTCAATAGTTTGAACCCACCAGTTCCTCCTCAGGGAAAAAAATGAAGCTATCTACTCTTGTAAAGATTTATAGCCCCAGACACCGTAGGGAGCATTTTTAATGTGTCCTGCGGGGTCTCTCTGACTCGGGTGAGTTTTGGTTTGTTATTTTTTGTTGTTGTTGTTATTTTTGGGCCTGAATTCTTGTGGAAGGAATACCAAAACAAACTATGGAATGCACTATCATAGAGTTGATTGTCTGGGCTTGACTTGGAATCTTCGTTTGCCTGTCGCACCCTAGGTCCAGCCTCCTTGAATGTAAGGGAGTAGGGGCAGGATCGCTTTACCATCCATGCCTTCCACGTCACCACTGCATGGTAGGGAAATCTTTATAGAATATTGGCAGAACGCTGTGCTCGATTCCTGCTCCATGCAAAAGAAAAACCTTTGGGAAAAGGCGAGCACATTCCACACAACTTTGCTCAGTCTTTTAATTATTTTGTAACCTGACTACTAGCTCATCAAACCCAAACACTGCAGAAGAAATGAGAATTCCTTCAGAAAGAACTAGCTGTTAAATAAAAGTGAAAGAGTCCTGCTTCACAAGTGCGATTTCCTTTTGCTTGCAGTGATTACAGGGTTGGAAAGTTCCCCTTCCGAAGTTGGTTTTTCACATAATGCCAAGTATTAATGAAAGAGTCTTTGCTAGTCATTTTTTGCCTGCTCTAAATAAAGCCCCGTACTTTCCTTTAATAAAATATATTTTATCTTTTGAAAATTTGTACTTGTCTTCTCTCTCTCTCTGATCCGCACAGGATGGAGTATGATTTCCAGATTAGAGATGGAAAAATGAGCTCAGGGAAATGAAGGCTTTCCTAAAGAACTCTTGTCTCCTGATTTTATTCTTCCAATGGGGCTGCTAACCACCAGACCAGTAGTCCGAAACCACCAGCCATTTCACAAGAGAAAGTTGGGTTTTTTCTCTTCCTGTAATGAGTTATGCTCTCAGAAACCCCCAGGGACAGTTCGGCTTTGTCTTACAGGGTCGCCATGAATCAGAATGAACTCAGTGTAGGTGTCTTGTACTAGTGTATCCCGTGGGGATATGTGTACTGCTCTCTAAAATGCCAGCTGGGCATCTCCTTCCATCTTCGTTCTGAGCCACCCCCAACCCTTTGTCTTTCCTAAGGAATCACCCAGAAGACACCTTTTACCTTCTGGGCTCTTTTTCTGCAGGCCTACCCCTCCCGCCTCTGCTGGTGTTCAGGAATGTCTTCTACCAGCAGCCTTTCCTGTATCTAATTTCTTCAATGCCTTGCTGAGTGGCTGGTGTTGAAAATATTTTCTTCTAAGCCAAGGTTTTATTATCTCAGTGCAAAGGAAAGCAATGGACAGCAGGCTCACAAGAAGAGATTTGGCAGTCCCCAAAGAAGAGAAATATTTAGGGGTAGTACAGCAGATGTTTGTCTGTTCAGTATGTATGACTACATCCTTCAAAATTGATGGTGCTTTTCTTTAGTTGGAATTCCTGTGTGGTAGACAGTTCATGTGTGTGGCTGCCCACTGAAAGGCAGAAGTTCACCCAGAGGAACTTAGTATGGAAGGCCTGGTGGTCAATGTCTGGAAAAAGAAAATCTGTTGAAAATCCTGTGAAGCACAGTTTTCTCTGACACAAAGAAGCTTCCCATGACTCCATACCACTTGACAGCAACTAGTGCTGTATCCCTTTGTTAGATACAACCTCCATATTCTTTCTTCCTTTGTCTTCATAAGCATTGCATTATTATAAGTAAAATTAAAGAGAAAACTAGATGCACCCCCCCCCCAAAAAAAAAAGAGAAATCTAAAAGTCAAATGACTTGACCAAGTTTATTTCAGGAGTTTAAAATTTATAGTCAGCAATATTGATTGAGTGCCTGCTCCATGTACAACCTTTTCTTAGATACATAAAGAATTTCATAGAAATAGAGTAGTGCTGTGCTAAAGCCAGGGGCCTAGGTGGCAAAAATGATTTGCACCAAGTTGCTAACCAAAATGTTTGCGGTTTGAATTTACGCAGAGGTAACACAGAAGAAAGACCTGGTGATCTACTTTGCTGAAAATTACAGATAAGAAACCCCCTGGAGCTCACCTGTACTCTGTAACAAATGAGGTCACTGTGAGTTAGACCCCACTCTACAGCAGTGGATGCCAGAATCAGCTTATACTCACTCATGAAACACAGGTTCCCATTTCTGCCCAGTTTATGTTCAGTCATATGGGTAGCATAACATCCACTACAGTGGGTGTGTTTATGTCCCAGAAGCGAGCAATTACTACAATACAGGATCCTTTCTCCTCCTCAGAGCACCAATTGTTAAAATGTTTGTCCGGATACCACAGCATAGAAGGAATGATGGTGCCCCCATTTAAAAAAAAAAAAAAGAAGTAAGAATTAGAAATCTGAGAAGCACTTGCAATAAAAGAGCAGAAACAAATCTGCTGGTGTTCTATTTGCTACTGCTTCCTGAGCCCAAAGTAACATGTAATCCAGACCCAGATATACTCACTGCAAAGGACAGCCAAGCGTGGGTGGGAGGATTCCGTGGCCGTTTAGCAGTGTGCCGTGTGGGCCTCCACGAATTGAGCTGCTAATAACAGAGTAGGCAGTTCGAACCTAACAGTGGCCCCATAGGAGGAAGGTGAGTAAAAATTTAAACCCACAGAAACCGAAAGGGCCAGGGCTCCTCTGTCCTATAGAGTCCCTGTGAGTTGGGACCACGAATGGCAGTAGGTGAGAGCTAGGACTTCATTAGCAGTTTTTCTGCTGTCAAACAGGAATTCTGCTGAGAAGGCGAAGTGATGGGGTTTCCCCCCTCTGAAGGCCTCAGATGATTGTCACCTTAGGAAAGGGAGGCGACTCTCCAATGGTGCCATGCTACATGCCCCATCTAGACTGCATGGGCCACCTTTCCCTTCACTGTGACCGCCCTGACGGCACTTCTAACACAGACAAGTCATCAGCTACAGAAGGGCTCCCTGGCTGCACAGTGGTCGTGTATTTAACCGAAATCCTCCTCAGTCAGCAGTTTTAAACCACCAGCTGCTCCTTAAGAGAAAGATGGAGTTTTCCAAGCGTGGAAACAGTTACCGTCTAGAAGGTGACAGTGGCGGTTCCACCCCATCCTACAGAGTCCTGCCCTGTAAGAAGGCAGGGCGTGATCTACTAGAGAACACGTCCTCTTATCTACTGTAGGGCGTGAGC
Organism: Nesogale talazaci; assembly: GCA_004026705.1. Taxonomy (NCBI): domain Eukaryota; kingdom Metazoa; phylum Chordata; class Mammalia; order Afrosoricida; family Tenrecidae; genus Nesogale; species Nesogale talazaci. The sequence continues at coordinate 91,467 of PVJH01005418.1, read as the reverse complement.
TCAGTGAATTATTTCTTCTCGTGACCATGACCTCCACCGCCATCTAAATCCAAACAAAATCATCTTTTAGTCTGATCACTCTGTCAGTCCGTTAGCTGCTCTCTGCTCTTTCTCTCTTTGGCTCCAGCACACCTTTAGATTATTCTCAATAGATGATATAACTTTCATAAAATCAGATCACGCCATTCTTCTCAAAACCTACGAATGTTTCACTGACAAAGGAAAAGCCCAAGTCCTAAGCATGGTCTCTAAGTCCTGCCTCCATGATCGATCTTTCCTGCCCCACTTTGCTCTTTTCCCACCATGATCGCTGAACTTCCACCTCGTTATCTGGGGAAAATATTGTCAAAATTCCAGACACTGTATAGGTTCCTTATGGTAACTGGCAGATCAGTATAAACACCTGATCTGGCCCATACCTCAACAGGTTTCTCGAGGGAGAACTGGGGTGGACTGCCTTATCCCATCTGAGTTATCCCCAATGAGATATCACAGAGATCACAGAATTTTAACTGGTGAAGGCGCATGAAGTCCAACCAGCCAAAAGGAAAAAGGCCTCACTTTTTTTCAATGATTTTATTGGGGGCTCTTACAGCTCTTGTAACATTCAATACACATCATTTGTCTCAAGCATATTTGTATACATGTTGTCATATTCACTCCCAAATATTTTCTACTTGAGCCCTTGATATAAGCTCCTCTTTCCCCCTCTTTTTTTTTTTTTTAATATGTCATTTCATTGGGGGCTGAGGCCTTTATTTTTCAATTTTTCTTAATTGGGTAGTCCAATCACCTGACATCTGCCCACTGGATCATTATTGTCTCGCCCTGGGTCAATGTTGGGTAATTTTTCTTCGGGATGAGAGGCATCTCGCTCCTTAGGAAGGTACTCCCGTTCCCAGACCTACATAACCGCCTTGGAATCACTCTCCTCTCTCCCACTGTAAATGAGATGGCCATGACAGACATCATTTCCATTATTAGATCTCAGAAATTTATCTAATTGATCTGATAAAGGAATTTCATTGCTTTCTTGCAGTTTCTAACTTTAGCACTTGCAAGAGGGATATTAATAGACCCAATTTCTCTTTGGCCAATTGGGACCTCCTGAAGGGAAAACATCTGTTGTTTAGAGGGCGGGGGGAACTGCAGAAGGTCCTTTTTTAATGTTTAATTCCTTTATCAAATCTGGGTAGGATGGACTATCCGTTCAGTTTTCTCAGTCCCTGTCTGTCTGCTGGGTGGCATGAGGAGGTGGCAGTCAAGCCAGAGTGTTGATCTAGAGTCTTCTTTTTTCATCCTTAAGGGGAAACGTACCCCTGAACTGATGTCAATAACCCTACCAGTCAGGAGAGGACATAGGCTACCACCACATTAGAGAATGGTGTCCTGTCCCATTGAGGACTAAAGCCTGACAGACCTCATCCTCATTGGAACCAAATTGGAGCCAGAACACAGATGTTGAACACATTAGTCCCTTCAGCTAAATGAAACAGCCATATTTAACCTTCTTTTGCTTTTCCTTATCCCAGGTTTGGGGATTGCCCTCCCAAACCCTCAACGTTCTCCCTAAAGGACTGTTGGGAGGAATGTCCTTAGGAGCTTCTCCCATTCTGTTCTGTTTCTCCTTCCTAGGCCTAAATCTTTTATTTCCCATTTTCTATTGGTATGAAATGTCTGAGCTTCGCTGTACACGGCCCCACCCTCACTTCCTTGGAGTTTTTGTGCTCAACACCCCTTTCCTCGGGGGTTTCTTGACACACCCTGAGATTCATTTCTCCCCTGTCCATACATTTCCCTCTCCAGAGGATGGAACCATGGAATAGGACTCAGCACTTGCTTCGTATCTAAGATATGTCAGTCACACACACCCTGCAAAGGCCAAACCACCAAGGGAGAACTCACAGTTCCGTTTTCTAACCCTGGCTCATGCACAGAGTTGCTTGGCTGCCTCAGTAATTTGTTTGCACCACGGTCTGGCGTTTTTCTCACTCCTCTAACAGTCTCAGGTCATTTCTGTTTCCTCCTGGGAGACAACCGGCTCTGGAACAGGCTGCCAAAACAGAAGTGGGATGCTTCCATGCCCTTCTCCACCAGGGCTGCTGCTCTATATGGGTTGAAAATATCCTGGACGAGCCCCCAATTTTGTGAGAAACATTGTTGAAATCCCAGACATGTATTGACTCCTCTTGGTAATTGGCAGGTCAGTATAATCCCTGATCTAGGCCATACCCCAATGGGTCTCTCCAGAGAGAACTGGGATGGATTGCCTTACTGCATATGAGCTTACCAGTGGACTTTCATGGGATTTTTATCATGACCACTCAAAAGATCCAATCTGACTCACTTTAGAAAAATGGAAGACTTTACTGTTTGATTTTGCAACATCAGGCACCCAAGCCTCGAGACAAATTGGTGAAAAAGGGGCTGGGGGTGGGGGGGCGTGGCACTCCTCAGCTCCTCTGAAAGCATTTTATCCCTTAGTTCACAAGCCTCCTCCCCAATTCCTCATTGCTGAGTTCTGTGGGGTTAGCAATCTTTCCTAAGAATGTTTTCCCCTCACCCCTCTTTAATTAATTCATCTGTTCCCACATTCAGTGCCCCAGGTGCCTGAGCTCTAGTGATTGTCCTATCAGTTATCAATTGGTGCTCTGGTGATTTAGTAGTTCCTGTTAGTCCAGGTTGACTAGAGAAACAAATCTAGAATCATTTGTGTATAAGAGACAGTCTTATATCAAAGAATAATTGTATATTAAGAAAATATTCCAGCCCAGTCCAGATTAAGTCCATATTAGCCTATATGTCAGATACTAGTACATAAATTCCTTTTCAGACTCATTCAGCACAGGCAATGTTGCCGAATGCAGGAAGATTATAGGCCTGTTTGTGGAAAATCTTATGGATCCGATGGAATTTATATGGTATCGGGCATTTGGTCTAATATAGAACTACCCCTATGGATTTATGAGATCATAACTCTTTATGGAGCCTGATGGGCTTTACAGAGCAGCCAGTGGCTGAGCCCCGGTGGCGTAGTGGTTGAGTACGGGACTGCGGCCTAGTGGCTTGGCAGTTCAAATCCAGCAGCAGCAAGGCTGGGTAGCTCCCACGACCATCAGAGGGCAGTGATGGGCCTCCCCCCAAAAACAAACAAACAAACAAACAGCAGTTAGTGGGTTTCACCTGCTAACCTTTAACAGCGCAGTGGAGCACTTAACCACTACACTGGCCGGACTCCTTTGCAGTCCTATTTGGTAGGCGTAATTTTCAAGAATTTGTTGATGAATAAATTGAGGCTTAAAAAATTAAATAGTAGGGCTGAGCCCCGGTGGCATAGTGGTTGTGTGCGGGACTGTGGCCCACTGGGATGGAGGTTCAATTCCAGCTCCACGGAGCAAAGGCTGGGCCTCCTACTCCCACCACTTGAGGGCAGTGATGCCCCCCCGCAAAAAAACAAAAAATAACAAAAAAAAATTAAATAGTAGATCAAACCCAGGCCTTCAACTACTAAATATCATTTTTATCCTGCCTCCATAATCATGACAGTAAATTTCTTAGAATATTTTTCTGTTCTGTTAATCTGGACAAACTAGAGAAACAAATTTATAAATACACATATGTATATGAGAGTTTTATATTAAGGGTAAATTATACATTAAGAAAACATCCCAGTCCAGTCCAAGGTCATAAGCCCGATATTAGCCCAGATGTCCAATATCATCAATAAGTCCTTTTGGCTCATGACACACATGCAATGATGCCAAATGCAGAACTACCACAAGCCAGTGGGTATGAAGTCTTTGGATCCAGTAGTGGTGTAAGCATCTCAGTGCTGGCAGGAGTCTCCACATGGCTTCTCTAGGTCCAGGTTTCTGACCACATCAGGGTAGGTCCATGTGGCTTCTCCTCAGGCATGTCTCGCACGGAGCCAGCCTTGTCAGTTGAGTCTCTCAGGCAGCGAGCACACGTTGTCAGTTGAAAGTCTCCAAGCGAGTGAACCGAGAGAAATAGTGTCTCTGCCTCCAAGATGGAATTAACCTCATTTCCCAGAATGCTGAGAAGGCCACGCCCACACAGAGGTCTCATTGGCTATCTCCAGATTGACAGGCTAAACTCCACCCCTACGCTCTGAATCCTCCAATTGACACCAGACTAGGTGACTGCCACAGCCATCTTCACTGTGTTACCTAGGCTTTATCACTCCTTCCTTATGAATATGCCCCAAAGCTATGTACTACAAAGAGATCTCTCTGCACACTCTCCACCTCCATGCATTTGAAAATATTTGTGCAGACCATGCTTTCTGTTTCATCAGCTCTTCAATCAAGACTTCAGACTGCTAAGGGTATGGCCGGTAATTTCTCTCAAGATGTGGCCCTTCTCTCTCTCGGACGGGAAGCCCTTCTGCAGACGGCAGAGATGTTTCTGAACCATCTTGTTCTGCTGTGCATATGTATTCATTAAGCATCTTCCTTTTGTAAACGGTGACACCTGACACTGACCATAATAGCTCAGATTAGTTGTGAATGGTGAAGAGGCACAGTTCCCCTTTTGTTTTCCACACTGTGCACCTGTTAATGCAGCCCTCATCTGTCCTTGCTTTGTTGCGGCCTTGCCTCGTTTTTGTCTCATTCTGAATTTGCAATCTGACACGCTTGCCTCCTGTCACAGGTCATTAGCCTCTGAAAGGCATGGACCTCCACATGGCATGCAGAGTCTCAAAATCTGACATCTCTCCAATTTATTTAACCTTTTCTCTCCTCTGTATGCAGCACTGCCCTAATGAGCGATCGGCTCATTGTCTTCCTCATTGCTACTTAATCTTCCACCTTACAGCAAGAGTCACGTATATTTTTCACAAAGCACAGCCCATGTCCTGGCATCAACATCCTCAGTACGTTATATGAAGGGTAGATAGAGGTTTTCACAACATGGCTCCTACCTCCAGACCTGCAGCTTCCTGTATAAGTAAGAGCCCCTCCTCTGGAACATAGCGCATCATTAATGTGCCACTTGCATTGCTGTGGCTGCCGTCGTTAGTGCAATCTGGTAGTTTGGGCCTATAGTAACCTTAGGTACAGCATAATGAAACACAGCCCCGTTCTGCATCACCCTCACAATTGGTATGTTTGAGCCCATCACTCTCGCTTCTGTGCTAGTCCATCTCCTTTGAGGGTTCCTTGTATGTGTGGTCTGGTGGACTTACAGTTAGGAAAGTCCTTCGGGGCATGGTTAGTGCTTTGTTCGACTTTCTCTTGTCTAACTTAAAGCCTAGTAGAGAGTAAACTTTCAGGGAATGTTTCTTTAGTGTTTGGATGGGTGGATGGTGGATGGTGGATGTATGCATGCAGGATCTTTGTCCCCATCTAGACTCCTAGTCTTGGAGGACAAGGCTGAATTATATACTGTGCTGTATCTCCACTGGTTCTAGAAAATGATTTCATTAAAGATCTTGTATCATCCAAGTTTTCTCCATATCACTATGTGCCTCCTCTGAGGAGACTGTGTGCACAGTGTACACTCAGAGAGCACAGGTAAAGGAACAGATAGAGGCACCTGTGTATTTTCAAATGGTCTCATTCTTCTTCCTTATCTGTCTCTCCTCTTGTCCCCCGTGCCCTCCCTCTCCAATGTCTTTTTCTCCCCAACACCCTCCTGTCCCTTCCTTGTCATCCATTCTCTTTCCAGTCAATGTCTGCTTCCCTGTGTGTGTGGAGGTGCCCTCAGAGACGGAGGCTGTTCAGGGCAATTCCATGAAGCTTCGCTGCATCTCCTGCATGAAGAGGGAGGAGGTGGAGGCCACCACGGTGGTGGAATGGTTCTACAAGCCTGAGGGCGGTAAAGATTTCCTTGTATGTTGACTGCTGACTGTGGCTTTTCTTTGGCTGACATCTGCAAATGCTGCCCAGATCTTGAGAATCTAGGGAATGATACCAAACAGCCCCTGCTCTCTTGCTGAAGCACTGGCAGCTTCGCGGAGATAGCTGGATGGTTGTGGTTGAGCCCCGCCTCACGGAAAGGAAGGGAGTGGACAGCTGCAAGTGGCCCTGGCTATAAGGAGAAGGATGGAAGAGAACAATATAAAACAATATTTAGAGCTGAGCCCTGGTGGTGTAGTGGTTGTGTGCGGGACTCCAGCCCACAGGGTTGGTGGTTCAAATCCAGTAGCAGCTCTCCAGGAGCAGGGCTGGGCTTCCTACTCTCACCAGGGCAGTGATGCGGGGAAAAAAAAAAAAAGAAAAAGAAAACACTAGATAGATGACATGTCGGGCTGATAACTGCAAGGTCAGCAATTTGAAATCACCCGTCACTCTGTGGGAGAAATATGAAACTTTCCACTCCCAGAAAGAGTGATAGTCTCAGAAACTCACAGCGACAGTCCTACAGGGCCGCTGTGAGTTGGCATCGACTCACTTGCAGTGAGTGAGTGTGCTTGGCGGTGTCCTGGTGGCTGAGTCACTAAACTGCTAACCACAGGATCAGCTGTTCTAACCTACCAAATGCTCTGTGTAAGAAAAGTGAGGTTTTGCTCCCATTAAAGACTTACAGCCTCAGAAACTATGTACGTTTGCCATGAATTAGAATGGACTCAACGGCAGTGAGGACGGTGTTGAGCTGGGCACCTTACAAAGAACATTGCCTATGTTTTCATTTATTCTCCCACACCACCCTACTATGTGAAATGAATTAGAGAAATTGAAATAATAAACATAATTAATGAGATGATAAACATAGGCTGTATCATTTAACTTCCACAGTCACAGTGGAATAATAATGATAGGCATGTCCAAGGTTGCTAACTCAGTTGGTACACCCAGTAATGGTCATATCAGTGGGTAAACTACTTAAATGATTCCATAGAAGTCCGTGGATATTTGCTGTATCAAGTCAAAAAGGGCCCTACTACTATCCTTCCCACCATCTTGTGGGAGCCCCTTGGCTGCCCCACGATCTCAGAACTAATGAAATAGCCCCTGGAGAGCAGGAAATTTCCAAGACTTTGCTCCAGCACATAGCTATAAGGATAGGTGGATGTCCATGTTGAGATGATTTTTCAATGTTTTGAAAACCATCCCAGAAATAATTGTTATTCTTATTTGAATGGACTCCGGAGCCTGATTGCTTGGGTTGTAATCTTGGACGTATTGCCTAACCTGTGTCTCAATTCCCTCATATCTTAAAAAGAGGTAAAAACCGAAGTTACTGTCTATGGGTGTTATGAGAATTCATGAGCTATACTTCTTACTGCATTTAGAAGAGTAGCTGAGTTGTCTTGAGGGACATCTAGGTCATTTGGCATGACAGAGACCCTTGTCTGCATCCTGCTGGGATCCTAAAAGTTGCCAGTGACCATTTACAATTCAACAATCACTCTTTCTTTGTGTAAAACAAAGAAGAGTAAAGAAAATCAAAGATTGGGCTGAGCCCCTTCATAGTGGTTGTGTGCGGGACTGCGGCCCACTGGGAGGGAGGTTCAATTCCAGCAGTGGGGCTGGGCCTCCTACTCCCACCACTGGAGAGCAGTGATGCCCCAAAACCACCCCCCCCCCAAAAAAAAGAAAGAAAATCAAAGACTCTGGACAACAATTAATTCAAAGCTCTACTGGACCATGCAAACCTCAGCCTTCACAAGCTGAGACCCAAATAACTAGATGGTGCTTGGCAACCACTACTGGCCTCAAAATAGAAGATCCTGAATAGAATCAGAGCAAAATGGGAACAAATCCCCAGATCACATAGAGGAAACCAGGCTTGCTAATGTGATGGAGATGGGTAGACTCCCGATACTGTGTCCTTCAGACACCTCTCTTTCCTGGAACCTAGATCACCCCTACAAAGCAACGTAGGGCCGAACAATAGACAGGCCTATAAAGTGAGTGGTACCAGAAGGAGAAATACACTCCTTAGAATAAGGCAGCATTTGTCAAAAAAACAAAGGTCAGAAGGCAAGAAGGGGCAGGAAGGGACCGATGGAAATGGAGAACCCAGGAGGAAGAGGGAAGAGCGTTGTGACATTTCAGACACCCTAATCAGTGCCATGAAATGAGTAGTATGGAAATTGCGTATGGAAAACGAATTTGCTTTGTAAACGTTTACCCAAACACTATAAACATTTTTTTCATTGCTAGCTAAAAAAAAAAAAATTGCTAAAAGCCCTCCAAAACATTACTAACTAAAGAAATAACCCCCCCTCAAAAAAAAAAAAACCAAACAAAGATAAATAAATAGAAGAATGCCTGGAGTTCAGTAAGCACTGTGTTTGCTAGATTACACATGGAGGCTTCAAAAAGTTTATTGAGGCTGAGCCCCGGTGGCGCAGTGGCTGTGCGCGGGACTGTGGCCCACTGGGACAGAGGTTCAATTCCAGCAGTGGGGCTGGGCCTCCTACTCCCACCGCCGGAGAGCAGTGATGACCCCCCCAAAAAAAATTTTATTGAAAAATTTTATCATCTTTTAATTGTTTTTCCACAAGCTTTTAGACTACATATATACATGAATATACACATATATTTTAAAGCCATACATGCAGCCAAATATATGTATTTTGAAGCACTATATATACATATACTATATAACATACATGGCTATATACATACACATGAAGCCATATATATACACACACAATACTATACATGTACCCATGTATGGAGAAGGAAATCTTGCTCAGTTAACTTTGGGGGCAAGAAAAAAGAATAAGGCCTTCAAGCCGATAGATTGACACAGAAGCTGCAGCCGTGGGTTCCAGGGTAGGAACAACTGTGAAGACTGTGCCCACCAGGCAGCATTTCCTTCACTTTTCTGCATCAGACCTGACTCCACCGCACCTAGAGAGAGCAACAACACACCTCGCATGCATACACTTCGAGGCCAAACCCATTGCCGTTGAGTTGTGTCTGATTGGAAATAGGTTCCAAGGCTGTAGACTGATGTAGACATGTAGATGCAGGCACCACATCCTTCTGCCATGGAACTGCCAGGGAGGTGGCACCATCCAGTGCTTCACCACTCTATCCCATGACTTTCACTCACAAACATGTGTAGACTAGATGTGTATATACTGTGCACACATACATACACACGTGTGTCCATAAACACAGGATGTGTTTATATATATGGTAATAAATCCATGCACACATACAAACCCACACGTGTGTGTAAAGAAAGTAACTGGGGCTCAAAGAAGTGAAGTTCAAAGTCAACGAGCGACTGAAAGAGCTTCAATTTGGACGAGGTGCAATAGAGTCACAGCAGATGAACCCTTTTCTCAGGAACACCCTAGCCTGTTGGAGACAAGAACCTCTCCACAAGACTTTTCTTCTCCCCCGCTCCCCACCACCCCTCCGCATCACTGCCCTGGTGGGAGTAGGAAGCCCAGCCTTGCTCTTGGAGAGCTGCTGCTGGAATTAAGCCATCAACCCTGTGGGCCGCAGTCCCGCACACAACCACTGCGCCACCAGGGCTCAGCAGAGATAACATTTCAAATGACCACTCATCCCTGATGGCCAGGGGCCACCACCATAAAATGTCTTCTCTTTCTGAGGCACCTTCTCCTCAATTTGGGCAGTGCCCAAAGCAGTACAGGTGACTGGTAGATTGCCAAGCATGAGACACAGTAACCCTTTATATTGTCCAACAGGTGAACTTTACCCGGAGTTCTAACCTCAGCCCCAGCTTGGCCAGCATGGCACCATCAAGCCTGAGCTAAGCTCTGCTAAGTTCCCACTGATTCCTGTCCTAATGCCTGATTAAAGCAAACCTCTATCAGAGTGGGACAAACAGCCTAAAATTAAAAATGCATTCAGATTTAAGGAAGCCACAAAGAAGCGCACTTGAAATTCCTTTTCGCCATGTTATCTCCAAAGAAATAGCTCTGATCTGTTCATACCATCCTGCAACCTTCTGCTCCTCTGTGGTGCTCTGGCGTCCTGGGTCCTAGTCCTAGGACCTGACCTAGACAGCCCTGACTCCCCTCCATGAGGAGCAGCGGGGAGAGGGGCGTGCTGCGCATTCAGTTAAGGCCAGAGTATTCCTTGTCCTCGTTAACGAAGGAAACTGTCTCTCTTGGTCTTCACCTTGTTCTCTCTCTGACTATCCCCATGACACATCTTACTCTGTCTCTTGTTCTTCCATTTGATTTCTTTCCAAACCTATCCATGACCCCGCCTGGATACTTATGTATCTCACCTCCTTTCCATCTCTCTCTTTTTCTCTTGGTAAGCTGCCTCCTGCCTCCTGCCCTTGCTCCTCACTTGCCATGTCCATATGTCTTGATAGCTATCTGCCTCTGCCCACCTCTGTTTTTCCTCTCTTCCTGCCCACTCCTTTTCCTCATCATGCTACGCCTCCATTCTGAGTGTCCTTGTGACCTTGTCCTTTCTGGTCCTTGTCCATGCACCAGTCTGTCCTCTCTCCTGTCCCCATCTCTGCTTGCTTACTCTACCCTCTCCCCTGTCCCGAAGTCATCTGCTTCTCTACCTGCAGATCTATGAGTACCGAAATGGCCACCAGGAGGTGGAGAGCCCCTTTCAGGGGCGCCTGCAGTGGAATGGGAGCAAGGACCTGCAGGACGTGTCCATCACTGTGCTCAATGTCACCCTCAATGACTCTGGCCTCTACACCTGCAATGTGTCCCGGGAGTTTGAGTTTGAGGCACATCATCCCTTTGTGAAGACTACTCGACTCATCCCACTCCGAGTCACTGAGGAGGGTAAGCCTTGGGTACCAGGTCGGGGGGAGGTGGGTAAATGAAGACACGTCAAGAATACTACAAAGCATGTACTGGGGAGGTGATATCTACATCTGTCACCATTGATCTGTTTTCTTTTAGTGGTCAGTTTGCCCTTCCACCCAGCAGGAAGTTTTGGAGATGGCAGAATACCCTCTTTCAGGCTTATCCTTAGAGCTTTCACAAAATCTAATATTACCAACTCAACTATCCCTTTGTCTTTTTTCATGATGTTATCTACAGTCTATCCATTTGCCTACCAATGAGTAGAATATCAGTGGTTCTCACACATTAGTGGGCCATGGGTCTTTGTAAAGATCATTGTAAAACCCAAACTTTCTGATTCTTTAGGTCGTGGGTGGAGCCTCAGTACTTGCAGGCCTGACATTTTACCAGGCGATGCTGCTGCTGCTGGTGTGGGGCCTACACTTGGATCACCATTGCTCTAAACCAGAATGTGCCCTTCCAACCTGATTGCACAGGCAGCCCCTTCTCCTACTGCACAACCGCATTCTCAATGGGGATAAAGTTGCTCTCTAGCCTTGAATGTAAATTCTTCAGACTCCACAGCTAGTTCTCACCAGGAGACCCTTACAGCAACGTAATGCAAAGGTTTCTGTTGGTGCCTGAGTCTAAAACTCCCCAGATGGCCATCACTGTCCCTAGAAAAATGAATCTAGAAATCCTGACTTCCAGGTTGTATGTTTATTTTTTAGCATAGGTTCTTATGATAAAAACTATGAGGTAAACTGGGCTGAGCCCCGGTGGCGTAGTGGTTGAGTGTGGGACTGGGGCCCACTGGCTTGGCGGTTCAAATCCAGCAGCAGCAAGGCTGGGTAGCTCCCATGACCACCAGAGGGCAGTGATGCCAAAAAAAAAAAAACCCACAAAAAACTATGAGGTAAACTTGAGAATGGCGGAGAAAGACAGGCAAACATGACTAAACATCAGGCAGCATGACTGAACTGGGATTTGGTTCAAGGCCTTGTGCAGGGGAGGGGGCTGGAGGTCTGGATCACAAAGGCTCATGAGCAGTGGCTCTCAGCCCGCCGCCACCCTTTCACACAGTTCCTCATGTGGTGGTGACCCCCCCCCCCCACTACCACCATAAAATTATTTTCGTTGCTACTTCATGGTTGTCATGTTGCTACTGTTATAAATTGGGTGACCCCTGTGAAAGGGTGGTTTGACCCCCAAGGGGCTTGTGGCCACAGGGTGAGAACGGCAACTCGTAAGGCTGGTTCAGTGCTAGGTGATAGGGAGAGAGACTTGGCGGCATAATGGTTCCATACTGGGCTGCTAACTACGTGGCCTGCACTTTGAAACCATCAGTCTCTCCATAGGAGAAACAGGAGGCTTTCTGCTCCTGTAAGAAAATCACAGCCTCAGAACCCCCTAGGCACAGTTCTGCCCTGTCCTGAGGGCCTCTTTGAGGGAAACTCAACTCCTTGGTTGGGTGTGAGGCAAGAGCAGGTATCAGCACAATTCCCCTGGACTGTTTTGTCAGGTTTGATACAAAAGGGGGCCAGTATTTAATGATTCATTCAACAGCTACTTCTTCAGAAGCTCAAATTCTAGGAGACTACAGGCTATTAATTCATAAGTAAGACATAGTGTCAATAAGCACACACAAGTTGGCAGAGATGCAAATTGGTATAACTCTGCATGAGAAGTTGAAGAAAATCTCACAGCAGTGGAGACTAATGTGAAGTCTAGAACAATGATCCAGAAAACAGAAAAGCACAAGAGGATATAGAGAAATGGGGGGGGAGAGGTGTGAGTGTGATCAGGTCTAGGAAGAAGAAACATCACAAAGAAAAATCACAAAGATTGCAGTGTGTACGTGAAGGAAAGTCCCGCTGCCCAGAGGAATGGGTCTGAGGTGAGAGGAACTGCACTGTGAAGGGCGCACTGTGCACTGCATATGTCACCTGTATAGAGTCTGGCTTTGTCCCGAGCAAGCGTGTAAGCAGGAAGATGGTGGGTCAGTTCCACGTTTCAGAGTTAGGGTGCTGACGCATTGTGCTAGTATACAGGATCATCCAGTACACGTTTCAGTTTGTTTGGGGGATAAACATGGTCTTTGTGCTGTGACTTTGAGGAAAGATCAACTGGAAGATCTTGTCTGTAATCTAGCTGCATTGAGAACATATCCAAATTACAGGTGCATTGATTCTGCATGTGGTTTTCAAAGTCCTCTCTCTAGAACTACCGTTCTCCAGCAGGCACCACAGACTTAGAGGACATCCATCATTGAACTGAGGCATGCTCCTTGAAGACTTACACATCCCACAATATACTCTGAAATACACTGTAGTTGTTCGTTAAGACAATTCCTGTTAATTCCCCAACCTCCAATATGGTCTCGGATAATGTTCATTAGTTACTATAATACCCACACCAACCCTCACAAGTGGAAATTCTTCTTCTCACTTTAGAGATTAAGAAACTGAGTGTTAAAAAAGGGAAATGACTATTCATACAACAGTAAGTAGCAAACATAGGACCCAGCTGCCGCTCCGAGCCCAGAATTCCTCACAGCTCTCCTATCTCTTCGTTTGCTCAGGACCCTCAGAGCATCTAGAGAAACACCCAGGAGAGATCGTGGGCGTGGAATCTTTGGACTCCTTCTTGACTGCATGAAAGCCAGTCTTTACTTAAACCATACTTATAAGCGGGTCTGATGTATCTGGTGACGTCCGTGACAGCTCTGAGTTTGGTTCACACACATATTAAGACTCATTCTCCCCCTGCAGCTGGAGAGGACTTCACTTCCGTGGTCTCAGAAATCATGATGTACATCCTCTTGGTCTTCCTCACCTTATGGCTACTCATTGAGATGGTATACTGCTACAGGAAGGTCTCAAAGGCTGAAGAGGCTGCCCAAGAAAATGCGTAAGTCCAAACATGCAAACATGCCATGTGCTGATTCTCACGGGTGAGGTGGTAAACAATTTACATGCATCTTCCCCTTTCTTCCTTACAACTTATGAGATAAGCACCTTTTTATACCCACTCTTCAGATGAGGGAACAGTCTGGGCAACTGGGCCTAAGGATGTCAAAAGAGGCATAACAATTTAAATTTAAGTATGGTGACCTTTGGTCTGTACTCTGATTCACTGAGCCAAAGCCATTCAGCAGCCACCACAGCCTGCTGAAATTAGCATTATTATATCCATTGTCAAAATACACACGGCATCATTTTGCATGATATCTACACAGGGAAACAACTGTTAAAATGGTCTACTCTGGCAACAGCAGGAAGTGCTGTTTGGGGGGAGCCTGTCTTTCCTGGGGGCTCAGGCGCCTGGGCTTTCGTGCCCACAGTTGGACAGGAACCATGAGAAAAAACTTGGTCTTGCTCCAAGGAGAAAAAGGAAAGATACTTGAGGATTAGTAATCATAAATTTAGTCTTCACAATATCGAGCATTTGAATTTATACTACCCACATAATCCAGGAATTCCCCAAAGAAGAAATTCACTAAAAAATTAATCTCCATTCCCCATCCTACTCCCCCCTCCCCCCCAAATGAATCCCCAGTGTGTTGTTCTGTAGTTCTGCCCAGTGCAGCAACACCAGTGGATGGCTTTGACAAACAGTTTAGCTAGAAGTCTGAATTCAGAATGCTGGTTCGACAGGAAGGTGGTCAGTATGTCCTTTTGTTCTAGGAAGGACCCAGTCCTGGGACCCACGGACGTGCTCTGCTCCTGGCTTGTCTTTCTGGGCAGTAGTAAAAAGCCTGCCTCTTTAACATTACTGCCTTGTCTCATTAACACCACAGAGCTAAAGAATCATAATCTTGTCTCATTAACATCACCCAAGGGAGGAAGCATAACACTATAGGATAATTACATCAAATCATAAAAATGGAGGATAATTATGTAATACTGAGAATCATAACAGCCAAGTTGACACATTTTGTATTTGGAAGACACAACTAAGTCAATTTGTAACCTCCTGCCAGTGATAACTACAGCAACCTTGCAATAGCAAGGGAAAAACTCTTTTGAAGGGATCTCCCTCAATGGAAGATATATTGAATATTGAATAATTGAGTATATTGAATATTGAGTGCATTGAATAATGAGTGCATTGGACTGCTAAACAAAAGGTCAGCGGTTCAAAACCACTAGGTTTCCTCCGTGGAGGGAAGAGGAGGTTTTCTACACCTGTCAAGCCTTGGAAGCCCACAGGGCAGTTCTACCCTGTCCTGTAGGGTCAGTATGAGTCGGAATCCATTGATGGGGTTGGGTGTGATGGAATAGTGGTTTACACTTTGGGCTGCCACCCACAAGGCCAGTCGTTGGAAATCTACTGCTGTCAAGAGTGACTGTCCTGGAAACCCCCAGGGGAGTCTCTTCTGCCCTAGAGAGTTGCCCTAAGGAAGTTTGGGCTCCATGGCAGTGTGACACTCCATTGAACTTCAGCAGAATTCTCCCAGGTGAAACACTAATTAAACCAACTGAACACTCAGCCCCACACTAAAAGACACAGCGGAAAACAGCATGAACAAGAGATGTAACAAATAGCAGTATTAAACAGTAGGAACTTCAGGCATAAGAAGAACCAGATAAGAGTATTAAAAAAAGAAGTGTTTTTAAAAGCATTAAAACAATAGAAGAAGTTGACAAAAGCTTAAGATTTAATTCCTGAGGAAGAAAAGAGCACATTTGAATAGGAAAGAAAGAAAAATCTTCGGGGAGAAGAGGAGCCAAGCAGGGTGCAGTACAGCACTGATGAAACATACACCTCTCCATTAGTTCTTTAATGTTTCCTCTCACCCCCACTCCCCCAACTGTCATGATCCCAATTCTACTTTACAAATTTGACTGGAACAGAGGGTGAGAGTTGGAAGCATGGGGAATCCAGGACAGATAAACCTCTCAGGACCAATCATGAGTAGAGATACCAGGAGGGGGAGGGGAAGTTAGGGGTTAAAATAACAGAAAAGTGAGTGAAGGGAAACATCAGACAGTGTAAGACATAAAATAATAATAATAATAATTTATAAATTATCAAGGGTTTCTGAGGGAGGGAGGGGAAAATGAGCAGCTGAAGTAGAAAGCAAATGTTTTGAGAATGAGGATGGGAACAAATTACAAACGTGCTTGACACAATGGCTGTCTGTGTGGTTGTGATAAGAGTTGGATGAGCTCCCAAGAAAGTGATTTTTAAAAAGCAAAAAAGCAAAACCCTAGTGGCTCGGTGAGTGACCTGTCAGGCTGCTAATCACTCGGCTGGCAGTTGGAAAAACAAAGGAGAAATGAACATTTGAAAGTGAAAACTACAGGCAATTAAGTTAAAACCTCAGTAGGTTGCTTCAACAGAAGCTCAGATGTAGGTAACCAGATGTGAACTTTGAGGGAATTAAAAACAGTGAAGCACAGAGGTAGAAAAAGAGTAGAACAAAGAAATGTGAAAGTTAAAAAAAGTCCATTAAGAGCTGATACCAAGGGCTCAAGTAGAAAGGCAATGCTTTGAAAATGATGATGGCATCAAATGTGCTTGACAGGATAGATGTATGGATTGTGATAAGGGCTGTATGAACCCTCAATAAAATGACTTTTTAAAGGTCTGTTGACACAGTGAAATTTAAATATTTCTATTCCAACAATAAACATTTAGAAAAGTATTTAAATATTTAAAACACTACAAGTTTCAAATCATAATAGCAACCCTTGATTGCTTGGGAATAAATCTGACAGACGGAAAAAAAAAGGCTGAGCCCCGGTAGCATACTGGTTGAGTGTGAGACTGCGGCCCACGGACTTGGCAGTTCAAATCCAGCCGCAGCTCTCCAGGAGCAAGACTGGGTAGCTCCCACGACCACCAGAGGCAGTGATGCCAAAAATAAATAAATAAATAAATCTGACAAAAAGTGTGCAAGACCTTGAAGGGAATTACAAAACTTCACTGGATTTTGAATAATTTACTGTCTTTACAATAATTTTGAGTGTCTTTACTGACAGACATAACAAAAGGTCTAACTAGAAGGAGAGTAAAGCTCGACTATTACAAAGTTGGAATTTTTCTCCCAAATGAAACTGAAAATTCAATGAACTCCCACTGGGCTTTTTCAAAGAACTGAAACTGATCTTACATGTTACATGGCAAGTCAAAGGCCAAGAATAGTCTATAATTGATAAAGCTAGATTATAACTGTTTTAAGCTTTGTAGACCATACAGGGTCCCCGTTACACAATTGTCCTTGTTTTCTGTGTAAAACCACTTAGTTCATGAGTCATAAAAAGCAAAGGCCTTAGTTTGTGAACCCCTAGTCTAAGTCACTTCAAAAACCATTTGGAGGTGACTCACCCCACCCCCCCACCCCCACCACACACACACAAACGCACGCACGCACCGTTATAATCTGCTTTGTGGTGACTTCATGTGTGTCGAAGTAGAATAATGTTCTGCACTGTTTTCAGGGGCTAATTTTTTCAGAAGTACATCAGCAGTCTTTCTTCTGAGGCCCCTGTGGGTAGCTTTGAACGTGCAGTCTTTTAGTTCGCAGCCTAGCACATTAACAGTTACCTTCACGCAGGGTAGAGTTTGAAGATTCCTTACAGAGCTATGAAAGTAAAGATTTTTTGAAAAAAGTAAAGACTTTATGGTATCGACATAGGAATAAAAAATGGACCCCTGCACAAAACATGATTGATTCATGCACATTTAAAACACAGTGGTTGGCAGGTTTGGACTTTGAATCATTCAAGAAAGAAGAGTAAATGAAGACAAAAAGAAAACTAGACTCACCATCTTTTACACTAGACTAAAAACAGAGTGACTTTAAGATACAAAAACTCAAAATTCTTTTAAGGGAATGTATTTTTTTTTTTTTTGGCTTTCTTAAAATACAAGAGGAACAAGGTAAGGAGGAAACAAATGAATTTTTATTACATCTTGAGAGTGAGAAAATATCTTAGAAGGAAAAGTCACATTACAGAAGTAAAGACGCCAGTAGCCTGTAAACATACAAAAACTTAACTAATAATCAGGGAAGCGAAAATGAAAGGAATCATGAAATAGAACTTCTTCTTATTTGTTTAGCCACAATTTTAACAATTCTAAATCTTGAGGACAATAGAGATGAATGAGAAGACTCATACACTTCTGGTAGGAGTGTTCATTTACAAATATGAAAAGAATCCTATTGTCCTGAATCTGCTGAAAGGTCCATTCTTGTTTTCCCTTGGACAGGACACCCCTGATCCCACACCCTCCCCCCCGTATTCCCACCGCTGGCGATGAAAGCACTGATCTGTCCCCCATCTCCTTCTACAGATCTGACTACCTGGCCATCCCATCAGAGAACAAAGAGAATTCTGCAGTGCCGGTGGAGGAATAGAAGCCAGAGGATGTGGCATGAGGTGAAGGGGAGGGAGAGGTGGCTAAAGGTACAAGAATTTACAGGGTGCCTGTCACCCGTCCTTAGGTCAACCCCTACCCCACCCAGGGCACCCACCTCCCGGTAGTTCTTGACATTGATGTCCATCACAAAACTATGTGACACTTAAGTCCTCAGAAAGAGGGTTGTTAAAAAAAAAAAAAAAGTGGTTTTGGCTGAATGTTGGGGCAAACTCAACTCCTTAGTTCAGATGTAGTAAGGACCCACACCCTTGTTTGTAAGGATCGTGGATTTGGTCAAAAAATCTTTGTGCTGAGCTGAGCTGGGCATTCTTCTCGAGCTGTTTTATTGTTGATAGGTGGCTGCATGCTGAGGGACTGGATCTCCCCAACCCAGTGATGTCAACAGTATCTGGAGGGTGCCATAGGGGCCACATCACTTCCCTTTATGTATCCATCCTTCTGTCCATTCACCCACCCATCCTCTGGTAACCTAGTTCAATTAGACCTCTGGGTACTATAACTGCCAGAACTGAAGAGGCAACATTCCCACCTGCCCTCAATTTCACCCTCTCTGACTTTCAAGGAAGCAGCTCTTTCTACTAGGTGTCTCCTCTGTGTTCCAAATGACTTTGAACAAGTACTGGCACGAACACCTCTCAGTTCTTACCTGGCTGGAACTGGCCCTTTCTCTTTGCTACAAGAGAATGGACAGTAAATGAAAGAAACCATTGTGGGAGTGATTAGTGCAAGTCAAGGCCTAAGGCATGAAACGGAGTGCTTTGAACCACCACCACCCTCCACCCCGGGCCCTGGCTGTTAGCAAGAGCACAGAGCAAAGCATGTCCCACGAGCCTCTCCAGTTCTAGAAATACCAAGAATGGTCTACATTACTCTCTGTAGCCTGCTGGATGCCCCAGCATTGAATGCAAAGGAAAGAGGATTTAGGAAAGACTGTTAAAATGTTGTTTCATGTAAGTTCCTTAATGGTGTGTGATGGAATCTTTAAAAGTGTGGGGAAGGGATTGAAATCATGAAATTGCTCCACAAACTTTTCAGAGGCCCCTCATACAGTGTGTACTCCTCGTGAGCACCCAACCGTGAGAGCTGGGAGGCATTCCCCCACGCCCCTGGGACTGAATTTTCCCAGGGTTTTGTTTTTCCCAAATTTCCTGTGGTTCCGTATTATTCATTTTGCAGGAAGGAAATGAGACACAGGCAGGACTGAACTGAGTGACTTCAGTGGACTAACTAGAGGAGATCATTCCGTTTTGTAAAATTTGAAACGAATGGGGTGTGGCCCAGCTGAGCCTGCCTCTGACAGGGTCAGGTAACTGGCCCAAACGGGACAGAGATTATGAGGCAGACCTTCCTAGGAGTCAGGACCTGGGAATCTGGAACATTCTCCATGTTTCATCTGAGAGTGATACATAAACTTTGTTCTAGTCTGAGACAGGTGATGAGCCAATGTGTAGTTTGAGGGGAGGGATACGTTAGGTGGCCTGAAGTATTTCACCAGTGAACCCATATAATGGCCAGAGTTTTTTCCCCCTCCTTTGGGGAGAGCAGAGGAACATTAGAAAGCGTTTTTACTTACTATCTCATTTTATCTTCATTGATGGACTGGTCAAACTATGAGGTCCTTCATTCTACCTACTGATGAGAGTGCGGATCCTTTAGGGATCTGAGATGTTTGAAGGGACTTTCATTGGAATTGGATGAGGGAAGATCATACTTCATTGGCTTTGCACCTGATAACTTCGTTTTGTTTTGTTTTTTTTTTCATCCATCCTGAGGAAGTCATTGAAATAAATCCTTGAGCATGCATTCAAGAGTCTCATTTTAATGAAGAAAATACATTCAGTAAATTCAAGGCTGTCAGCAGAGGTAATATGTGGCCCAGCCTCTATAAATCAGGGGCAGCAAGTAGTTAATTTTTCTGTTGTTACAGAAAGACGCCTGGACTAGTGTGAGGTTTTTCCTGCTCACGTGGCTTTCTTGGTAGAGTTTGCAAGCTAGCAATTGTCAGTCCACTTTCCTCTTTTGTCTACAGTAGGGTGCATCTAACTTGTAAACAAGTGATATGTAATTTGCCTGGATTTGAAAAAAAATTTTTTTAATAAGCCAGGGCCAGCCAATGTTTCCTGAGTGATTTGTAATGAAGGTGAATAGTACTTAGCATTTCATTATGATCTTCTCTATTCTATTTCTTATAACTTCTCAACTTACCTCGTCCTTTCATTAGGGCTATATAGCTAAGGAAACAGTTTAATTTCAAGCTTCTCTTCTCTACAATCAGCCTCTTAAGATGGAAACAGTTACTACCCATGTTGCAAATGAAGAAACAAGAGGCTCTGCACGGTTAAGGACCTTACCCAGTCACACAGACGATGAGAGCTAAAATTCAGGTCTTCTGGATCTGTTTGTGCCTCTTCTCTTTTGTGAACTTCCATCTAGCACGTGCCTCTCTACACTTGGTTTCTTGATGGATGCTAGCAGTGTGCTTTCAGAGTCAGCCTGATGTGGGTTCGCACTTGCACTGGTGTATGCATACTCATTCCCCTGGACACTTGACCGTAACTGTGACCACCAGCCGACTTCAGCTCCTCACCTGCCTCTCTCCCCCACCTCTTCCTAAGAAGGACTCAGACTAAATGTGCTTTGCTCTGAAAGTCCTGCCTGGCATGTGATTGCTTATTCAAGGGCTCAGAAAGGTCATCAAGGGCTATTATCACTTTAAAAATCCCATCTGCTGTCTTGGTGCTGGAGATTCCCAATGACCGAGTCTCAGCGACAAAATTCATCGAATTCATCCTCCCTTTCTCAGTGCTTGCCAGTCATGAACTTGTGTAACTCAGTTGACTTTGAAAGCACATTGCCCTGTAGACTTGGCCTTAGCTGATAGTCCCAACTCTGGTATGGAAGTACTTTGTCAGTACCTGCCCCTACTCCATCCTTTGGTTTCACATTCACCTGGATAACTTAAATCACCTGTTCCTCTCCAAGCACCCACACATTCAGACTGCTTACTCTCTGAATTACCAGTTTGTCTTTCAATGTGGAATTAGAACAAAACACAGAAGAGTAATTTTTCAAAGCATGAAGATGTTGGGAGATGTACAGTCTAGTGAATTGTTAAGAGACCAAAGTATCCCCTCCTTCCACCCCATAAAAACCAGATTAAGAATGGACGATACACTCATCACATCTATAAACCTGTTTGACATAATTTTCATTTTTATGGAAATGAAAACCAAAAAACCTTCCTCTTTTCATAAATGAAAAGCTCCCATCTCAGTGAATTTACCTAGTTGCTCCAAATACATCTGAATAGTATGCATCTGAATAGTATGAATAGTATGCGTTCTAGTCCCCCACCCCCGTCTCCACACAGGGCAGCACTCCTTGGTGTCAAGCAGCAGGGCAGATCCGTGGTCTAGGTATGAAAAATAGTCATGCAAACCTTTCCTTATTTCCAAAAGTCTAACATGGGCAACACCTCATTTAGTTCAGCCTACTTTCTCATCTCCCTTGAGTTTATGTCAGACCTAGTTGGTATGTACTTCTAAACCAATGTGAACTAGATCAAACTCAACCTCTAGCATAGGCTAGCTAACCCTCAGAGCCAGTAATACTCTCTCACTGTGTGGCAAGAGCACATCGGAGGGACAGTATGTGGTGGGGAGGGACGCATCAACAGACACAAGCAATGGACTCCTCTCACAATGGACGGACCCTTTCCATAGTACCATCTTTGCACTGCTGCTTCTTGATTTTTTCAATCTTTTTCTGAGGACTAGAAATATTTGTTCTTGATAATTTATGCCCTTGACAACCTATATGTAGTGCTTCTATGTAAATTCCCTGATCATCCAATAAAATATATCTAAAAACTACTTGTCTGTTTTTGTTCTACCTGTGCACATGTGCTACGTGTGAAGGGGCTTTTAAAAATTTGTGGAAACGGGCACTGAAAGACAACTGAGTTTTTGAAGGCCCACACATTTCCAGACGCCCCCTCCCTACCACCATATGCTCTGTTACTCTAAATGGTTTCTCTGTAACTTTTGAAGTCTTAGCCACACTTCTCAACTCTGCCAGCCTCAGTTCCAGGGCCCACTGCTGGGGCTGCACTCCCAGACACTCTCCACATTCCTTCCCACCCAGTGCAAAGGACACCAGGGCCAAAGTGGCACTGGACTCTACTCACCTGCCCAGCATCAAGTAGCCTCCCTGCCCGAAAGGCAAGGAAAACTCTACCGACTTACAAAACACAAGGTATGAGACAAAGCTCTCACTGAAAGCCCTCAAAGGGAAGACTGTCAAGGAACAGCCATCTAGATACGTCTTCCAGCACATTTTCTATCATGGCAATCAGTAATTTAAAAAAAAACAAACAAAAAAACCATGGAGTTGGTGCTGACTCAACAGTGGCCCGGGTGTGTCAAAGTCCAACTGTAGCCCGGGTTAAATGGGGGGTTGCACAGAAGGAAATCACTAACCCTTTCTTCTGAGGCGTCTCTGGGTGTATTTGAACAGCTAACCCTTTTGGTGGTGGCTGTAGTGCTAGTACTAACCATGAAATTAATTTTTAAAAATGAGTGCAGTCACTCTCACACATTTGATGTACACATTTATTTACCTTATATCTAAAACTTTGAAACTTGCAGTAATGGGTGCGGTTCAAAATTACCTATGTCAACAAATAGTGATGTTGCAGTTTTGACTCAAAGACTGATTTAGAAACCTCATATCAACTACTTTTTCGGGTTGCCCCCCTACGCAAGGAAGGTGATTCTAGATGCTGGGTGGGTATCTTTGAGTGTGTGCACGGGTACACACACACACACACACACACACACACACACACACCTCTACCTTCTGGACTTGCTGCAATCCTATGGGGGAAAGCAAACACATGTATGGCGACGAGCACCAATGAGTCAAGCAATAAACACACACCCACACACTATTTATTATTTATAGTTCAATACTTATTTTTCTTTTAATTCATACTGTACTTTCATGGCTCTAGCTACTTTACAGTAAGATTTGGCTGGGTAGCCTGTGTGTTTCTAGGAACTAGCAGTAAGTTTTCAGACCTTGCGCACAGCGCCAGGCGAAGTACAGTTATAGATCCAAATACCGATGGCCAGGCCACTTGGCTGCATCCAACCTGTCTTCTTCCCCACATACGGCCCAGTGCAAGTGGCAGGGGTGGGTCCCTCTGTCTCACCCCACCCACCCGTGTCAGGATTATCCAGGGCCACGGTGGCTCAGACCCATCCCTCTGAGGTTGCGTGGGGGAGGAAGCACCGTGGGTTGGGGAGATGATCTGGTCCATGGAGAGTAGTCTGGCTCTCAAGGGCAGGGTGAGGAAATGTGGAGAGCCACACATTATCGTTGGCAAAAAAATGGTTGCATTGACTCAATCTCAGCACATGACACTAGAGCCCAAGGCCAACTCCCCAGACAGAGCCAGCTGTCTTGCCTGGAGCAGAGGTCACCAATTTGCTTCTGCAAAGGGTCTTCGCGTGACAATGTTCTTTAGGACTTCACCTGAGGGAGAGATCGTCTGGCAACAGTTCTTGGCAGGTAAGGCTCTTCTCACCTGGAACCAAGGCTCCATCCAGGCTCCCAGGCCTGCTGAGGACCATGAGTCACAACAGAAAACAATGTCCCGGACCCCTGAGCTGTCGGAACGCATCACAGAGGTGAGCTGGCTGGGCCCTCACAGCCGTGGCTGGAGCAGGAATGAGGTAACAAGGCTGGGCAGGGAGGGGAGCTTTCTATACCTTGTGCAAATTCCTGCCCTCACCTCGGGAAGGCAGGGATGTGAAAAGATAGCTTTCAGAAAAACTGCTCCTCTAGGGCTCCACGTACACAGCTTCCGGAAGGAAACACAGGTGGTGGGGGAGTGGTGCCAGTCTACTGGAGGTTGTGGAAAGAGGGTGGATATTAGGGGTGAATGGGATGATTGTCCCACAGCCTGGCCACAAGGATGGAGGAGGGAGGAGTCAGGAAAAGAGGCTTTCAAGTTTTCTCACTGGATGCAGTGGGCAGTGAAGGGGTCTAGGCGTGAGACCACAGGTCTACCACCTGGAAGGGGAGAGAAGAGTGCTGTTCCTTCGGGCAGGAAGCCTGGCTTTGGCCACCCTGCAGGGTGAAAGAAGTGACACGCTATGGCACTAACAGGACCCTTCTGAGGCCAGTAGGAGTCCAGAAAGATCCTTTCTCTAGTCATTTCCCCATGATTTCCCCCTGGAGATGCTGCCTGCAGGGTGGCGTGGGCACAGAGAAGGCCGGGCTGTTGAGGTGGCACATGCAGAGAGCCCACTCCCACAGAGCATTCCTGGGAGGCCTTTGGTCACCGTCACTGCCACGCCACCCCCACCCCCCACCAATCACAATCCCAGGTTCTCTTAGAGCTAGCAAAATCTCCACACTTAATACAAGCCTCCGCCGGACTTTGGTTGAACCAAAAGAGAGGTAAACTAAAAAACTGTCTCTCTGCTCTTTCCCCTAGAAAGAAGGAAGAAGGACAAACAGATCAAAGGCTCCCTTGCTAAGGAGCAGAAGGAAGACAGGTTGAATTAAAGAACGTGGTTTTCTTGCCATTTTCCTCTTCTGTGATATGACAGAGAAGTCTAAAGACACATCCCTGAAATTCATTCGAGGCCAGAGGAGGAAGAAACCTCCCCCTATGTGAACACCCCCCACCCTCAGGCTTCACAGTGCAGCTCTCCAAGTCCCTAAGGAAGGAAATGTGTCCACTCTGGATTTCCTGAAGCCCACAGACTGCCCTGCCCTCCCACTCATGCAAATACCTGGAGGCTGCGGCCCAGGCAGCTTGGTCCATTTTGGCAGGGCCCTTTCCAAGTGAGAGAGAGCTGGCCTCAACGTAACCTCTCTAGGACAATGTGAAATCTAGAACCTATGTTCAAAAATAATCCAGCCTCAGCCCCTCTCTTATGGATGACAGCACGGGTCAGAGAGGGGGAGGGTTGCTGACCAGTCCACCCCTCCAGAGCTGGCCAATGGCCGAGCCAATCTTGAGCTCCAAGTTGATCTCTCTCTCGATGCAAGTTCTTTGAAAGGGGACGCAGCTCTACAAAGTTTTCCCCTATGAATCCTGGCTGACAAACTACAGAAGGCGTACCTGAACAATACCCAAGAGAGCTTTGGCTGGGAGAAATACCCTAAAATGTGGTAGCATGTTTACTCTCTGGCTAGCCGTGAGTTACAATGTCACACGTTTGTTTCATACCCAGACCTATCTGTAAGGATGCACACCTGTGTCTTTCACAGGTTATAGATAAAGAAGATTTGGTTTGGGAGTAAAGTTGGCGTGGCTTTCTTGAGCTTGGGAGTAACAAGAACCCAAACAATGTTAGAGCCAAGGAGGCCACAGGAGGCCCCTGATTTTCGGATAACAAAGGCGGCTGGGCCCATCCTCCAAATGTCTCTTGGGTTCACACCACCAGAGAGCACTGGGTTCCCCTAGCACACAGAGTGAGTACCTCTGTCCCAGACACCGCCCGAGCGGTCCCCAGAACAGACGCAGAAGCAGGGCTGTCTGCAACGCAGTCTCTCTTTTATTCTATTCCCAGCAATAAGCCTCATGTCAACCAGGCCAGAAGTCCCACCGCATGTATTTGTGTATGAGCCGAGTTTTTCAGCCCCTTTTTAACGCAGTGTTTGTGGTATAATTAGGTGCCTCGGTGGATATTCGAGTTGGCTTATACTGGAGTATATATGGTAATTTAAATAAATAATTATGCCTGAAATCGGGAGAGTTTTCATTTTTGCCTTCCAAAGTTCCTGGGGATAACCTTGGCTTCTGGCCTGGACACACAACAACTGACTACTCCCAGGGAAAATGCCAATTTTCCAGTCTGCACACCTCTCCTCAGGCTCCAAGGCCAGGGTCTCTCGCTCAAAGCCCTGGACAAGAACAACCTAGCTTTGCATATGCACCCCCTGCAGGGATGACATCTTACTCCATTTGCTCACAATTCATTTTTTAGAGCGCTGTCGGTTCTAGCTGGACCCTTGGGACTTTCTTATCCTGATTCCCAGGGGGGACATCATCTCATCTTTGGCCATACAAAACCATAGAGATTGAGCAGAAAGGAGGAAAAAACTTTTTCTTCAATCGCCAAAGTGGGGTGACCTGACTACTCATTTGTTATGCTTTGGGGTATCAGTGACAAAACCTTCCTTTCCTTGTGCTCATGTTCTAGGACCTTCCTTATGCTCCCTGCATTAAAGAGGTACAGAAAAGAACAGCCAGTTTGAATAGTTCTCGTCAAATTGGGTATGACCTTTTTCTAGTCACGAATCTATAAACTGCCAGGGGTTGGTAAGACTCCGTTCCTCATGATACGGAGAAACAGTAGTGTCTGAAGGGTGAAGGGGTGTGGGGGGGCCGAGTGACTCATCTCTTAACCTAATGATCTCACATCTCTTTGGGGGCCAGACACGACAAAAGAATTCTGTCCTCTTGCCAGGACATCCACTGCCAAATCTAAGGCTTGGGGTTTGGAGTAGGTACCCCGGGGCAAAGACTCCATTTGGCCTTTTCCTAAACTGAAGACGTAACTTTGCCCAATTCCATCCCTCCGATGACTTCATCCTTGAGCAGAGGTGGTTCTTCACTTGGAGTCCATGGTGCTGGCAATGAACAGAGTGGCTTGTGGATGTTGGTGTTCCCTGTCCAGACGGGTTGTGACAGAGCCTAAGGCCCAGACACAGCTAAGACATCCACCGCACCTCCACACCCCCTGGAGACTAGAGCTCTCCGACACATCCCGGCGCTCAAAGTGACAGTTCGAAGTGAAGGCAGGTTAAAATACTCCACGCTGGCCAATTAGCAGTGTGCTCTTAGGGCACAGAGAAGCAATAGGACTTGAGGCACTAAAAAGTGACACTTCACCCAGACCCAGCCTGGGGAAAGACCAGAGATTAAGGGGGTGGGCAGTATAACATTGCCAGCCCTTACTGGGCCCAACCCCACACTAGCTAGAGAAAGCTGCAGAGGTTCGCCAACGAGAATGCCCTTCAAAACACAGGTCTGGAGTGGCTGGTGGAGACCCAGCCCAGGCTCACAAAGACAGCCTTCCTAGCTTCCCACAGTCCCCTCCAGCCAACTCTTAGTTTGTGGCTTAGAGAAAGGGTGGAGTCTAGACTGGGTTCCCTCAACCTTCATGCTTTCTGGTTCACCAGAGAACACCCAGGGTGGGGGAGCATGGGGTGAGGGAGAAATGATTATCTTTTATTTGGGAGACAAATCAAAAGGGGAATCAGGGAATGAAGCACCTTAGCAATGCCCCCTGGAGACTTCTTTTCAAGACCTCAGAAGTCTTCACTGGCATAGCTTTGGATCAACAACATTTCCCTTCTAAGAGCTAAGAATGCCCAGCAAGGGAAAAGTGGGGGCGGGGGGGGAGGCAAGAGGAGGAGGAGCAAAGGAGGTTGGGGCTGAGAGGTGGTCTCTGCCTCCTCTGACCCTCCACCAAAGGAAAGCAGTTTCTCCAGCCAGCGCAGGAGGCAGTCCTGCTCCTTCTCCGTAGTACGTAGGCATGATCTCGTTTTAAAATCTATATGTAATATATATATATTTATCTTCTGTATATATATATATATTTATATCTATATTTATATGGTCTATGTACACGTATTGCACAGGCCTCTTGCAGCCACCCCTGTTCCTGCCTTGTCAATGGTAGCGGTTCCTCTTCTCTTCATTTTCTGATGTGTAGTCTCGGGACCTGACGCCGTTCTGAAGATTGATGAGGGAATCTTTCATCTGAAAGACAGAAGAGCCCCACCCGAAGGTGGGTATGCACTCTGAGAGAGCTTCTCCATCCAGCAACCCAAGACTTGATGTGGCAAAATTTCTGACGATGCCAGGGAGCTGAAGAGAGCTGGGGTTCTGACACAAGGGCAGTTCTTGGTGGCGATATCTCAGACTGAAAGGGGCAGTCTTTTTTTTTTTTTTTATTAGGCATCACTGCCCTGGTGGTGGGAGTAGGAGGCCCAGCCTTTGCTCCTGGGAGCCGGAATTGAACCTCCATCCCAGTGGGCTGCAGTCCCGCGCACAACCACTACGCCACCGGGGCTCAGCCCCGGGGCAGTCTTAAAAACAAAAACAAAAAAATACTTAGGGCTGAGCCCCGGTGGTGTAGTGGTTGTGCGCGGGACTGTGGCCCACTGGGATGGAGGTTCAATTCCAGTAGTAGGGCTGGGCCTCCTACTCCCACCACCGGAGAGCAGTGATGCACCCCCCCCCCAAAAAAAGGGGGGGCAGTCTTGCATTGGGAACCCTTGAGTAGGGATCCTTGTGTCTTAGTCCTGACTTAACTACTCCCTCCAAGTATCTATCCATTGGTCTTGAACTAAAGACTCTTTCTCGAGGATTCCTTTTGATCTTGTGTAGGGGGTCACATTCAACTGCTACTTATTTGAGGGTCTCAATTCCAAAAAGAACACTTCATACAAGTCCATGTGGTTTGTTCATTGATCTGGAACATGGTGCATTGTGCTGTCTTTTGGCCACATTGTTGTCCTCATGTGAAATTCTTTTCTCCCCTACTCCTATCTCACCTGATTTTGAAGACTTACAACAAATCTAAACATTTCTTTTCGGGCTCACAAACCCACTTCTCTCTCAAATATCATATACTATGACCCTTGTCTGCTGCCGTCTTTAATTGCTTTGTGTGGTGATCATAGTTTTTCAGGATTCCATAAACTGGAACTCTCCCATTCAAACTCTACCCCTGTAGATCTAAACATGTGCAGGTTTATTCTTTGAAAGAGATTAGTTAATTCCATGACATGAATACAAGCTTGGTGCCAGGCTTGGCACCTCTGGTTTTTTAAAGGGAGATTAAGATGCAGTTTCAGTATTCAACAAAGCAGTTAAACATTGTGTCTAAGTAAGGTGCTCTTTACCACAGAGAACAATTACTATTCCTCCATGGATAAATAGTTATGGATTTTGAGGACATTTGGTCTCAGCCTAACCTACCACTTTTGCTGCTCTGATTCTTCTATACCCTAAGCTCAAGAGGGATGAAGGGCCCATTACTGTTGCTCTGAAAAGTGACTGTTTATACTTGTGTATAAGCCGAGTTTTTCAGCCCATTTTTAATGCAGTTTTTGGGGTAAAATTAGGTGCCTCGGCTGATATTCTGGTTGGCTTATGCTCAAGTACATATGGTACCTTCAAAGGGAATGAAATAAAACACTGATTTTAATACTTGCAATACAGAATCTGTTGTGCTGTAAGTCTGTCAGTTCAGTTTTAATTTATGGGGATTTACCCGGAAATGGAATTCTGGATTTGAAAGAGGACTTTAGGTCATCCAACTCAACTGTCCCCCTTTATTTCACAGTTTCTAATCCCGATCTTCAAGTCATCCCTGATCAATTTCAGGGATGGGTTTCAGATATCCACATTAGCCCATTCTACTATGAGACAGCTCAACCAATAAAGAATTTGGGTTTTCAAAACTCAAAAATTCAATCTCTCATAACTTGAAGTCCGTGGTCTGAGTTCAGCTCTATACTATGGAATTTTATGATTTTTCTAATCATCCTCCTTATCTGTTGGGCCTCTGAAGACTATGCTGACCACCCCCTACAACCTGTCTTCACTTTTTCAGAGTACAGCTTCAGCCCATTGACGGGGTTTCCAAGCTCATTATTCTGGTTAAAAAATGCCCTCCTTAAGCATTTCCAAAGCTAAATGTAATACTGTAAACATACGCAATTGGATTCCAGTAACTGCATCAAGACTTCTTCATCTAAAGGTAAGGTCAAAACGGAAAGAGGAAATAAAAACCGAACATTAACGAGCCTTCCATATGCCACGAAATCCTGACAGCACGCTCATGAAAATGAAGCTCATTAATATTAAGTCACTTGCTGCTGGAGTGGGTTAAGAGATTGGGCTGCTTCAAACCCCTCAGTCAGCTGCTTTGCTGAAGAACAATGAGAGCACATGGTTCTCTTTAGATGCAGCCTTGGGAACCCTATGGGCTCAGTCTATGCTTTCCCATGGAGCTACATGAGTAGGGACAGACAGGGACCAATGGATGCTCTTGTTTACAAAGCCAGCGAGAGGCAAGGCTGGGCGTCTCTCTCAGCTGACTGACTGCACACCAGAAGAGCACCACTTTAGGAAGAGACATCTCAACCTGACGGAGAAATCCATTTCCGAATCTTCCTAATCTTCTTCGTAGCAAAGACAGTCTCCTGCTTTCTTGGCAATCACGACAGAGCCTTTTGTAAGATGTCAAATTCTTCTAGGGAAGTAGGGATTCCCTGGACCATCAATAAAACAAAGTTACCTGTTGATTTATGTCTTAGAGTAATGTTCTTAAACTGCTTTTACTTTTAGGAAGAATAAAGAAAGAAAAAGTTGTAAAATGATGACATAGTACAGTCATCTTAGGCTATAATTGCAATGTCTTTGAGAAAAGGCAACAGTTTGAAAAAATGTGCATGTATGTGCTTGAAAGTGCGTGAGTGTAGTGTTGGAAAGGGATAGCATGTATCAAAAGGAATTCGAAGATATGTCCTTTGGGAAGACCAGTCTATGTAAAAAGGGGCTTTCTCTTTAGATGTCTACCAGGTGAGCCATGTGTCAGCAAAACGGAGCAAAGGAAAAAAAAAAAAACCCTTCCTTCTTCAACTGGACAGCTTTCCTGCAAGAAATCCGGGGTGCTATTTCCTTGCTCTGCTTTTGAGAAGACACCCCCATTTCCTGCTGAGCACTGGATGCCTTTATAGTTAGGACAAGTGGGCCGTCTGGAAGAAGACTTGCTGAAAGGAAGAGGGTGGGCCAGTGGGGGTGGAGGTGCAGGTCCTTTTCTGAACACAGGGAAGGAGTTCCCTGTCCAAAAGACTAGGCAAAGAGAAGAGGTGGGGCAGTTTACCTGGTCTAGAAGCATCACTGAGGACTTGATGATCTCCCTCCATTTTTGGAGCTCGGTATCATGGTATTTTTGTTGGGATTCTAAGAGCTGGGCCCATTCTGTCTGGGACTGGGGTAACCTGTGGAGCAGAAGAAGTGGCATTCCAGCGGCTGGAGTTATGCTCAGCGAACTGCCTTGTGCTCCCAGACCCCTAAAGGACAGAGAGTCGCATCAGAGTGCTGTGGCCCCTGCTCCCGGCTCCCATCCCTCAAATCAGAAGTGAACTGAAAGCAGAGGGAGATCCCCTCCGCACCCCTTCCCGCCTCCCTGGAGTTCCATGATGGGATGCCAAGAGTGGTGGGACAGTCCTGAGGGCACTGGGAGGCAGGAGTCATGGCACAGAATCAGGGAGGCAAAGGGGTGGCAAAGGGAGAAACTGGGGTTACCTTTCTTGGAGCCTCAGCCCCTGCCAGGCAGTGAGGGTCTGCGTGGTATATTCCAACATCCAGAGCTTGTAGAACAGCATCATGTTGAGGACGACCAGCAGCACCAGACTAGCAGGGAGAGAAGGGAACAAAGCGATAGCAATGAGGCGTGTCCTGGGCCACCTCCTCTCTGGAAGAGTCAGTCATGGCCCACCCCAGAGGCTGCTATTCTTTTTTCTTCCCC